>JACTOM010000922.1:2179949-2194509 GCA_015832385.1 Elymnias hypermnestra | reverse complement strand
CTTATGTATGGTAGTGAAAGTTGGGTATGGCAGAAGAATCACAAAAGTAAAATAAATGCGGTAGAGATGAGAGCGTTGAGAAGCATGAGTGGATTAAAACTGAGTGACAGAGTAAGAAATAGTGTGATAAGAGAACGTTGTGGTATAAAAGAAGACGTAGTGACTAAAATTGAGAAAGGTATGCTTAGATGGTTTGGGCATGTAGAGAGAATGAATGAAAGGAGACTGACAAAAAGGATTTATGAGTTAAGAGTGAATGCGAAAGTTGGAAGGGGAAGACCAAGGCGAACGTTCCTGGACCAAATCCAGGACATTTTAAATAACTGACTTAACTTGTATGAAAGGTTTAATGAGAATGAAAGAAGCGAAGGAGATATGCAAGGATCGTGGCAAGTGGATGGATGTTGTCTCTGCCTTACCCCTATGGGAATGAGGCGTGATGCTATTTATGTATGTATGTAGATTTATTTGTAGAACTACAACTCTGGATACGTACAAAGTGCACATGTCAGAAGTTAAACTTCTGTGGCAAACTAATTTTTCAGTCTTCTTTATATTTATACAAATCTAAAACTTTAGATAGAGAGGTAAAATGGATAATATGTTAGGAATTTAATTAATTTAATTGTCATAAAAATATTAATTGTCGAAAATTAATACAAATATTTTTTTGAAATCTCAAATGACGAATTGTAAATCAAATTACCAAGTGTTTTTTTCAATGTTAGAAATATTTAATTCAATTTTATGTTTGAATAAATAATTAAATTAATTTAAAAAAGAGAATTTATAAAATATTTGTATTTTATATTTTATGAAAAATAGTATATTAAATTATTAAATGACGAGTGGCAAACTAAAATGCCACATTTTATTTGTAAATATTAAAACTACCTAACCTAGCTAACTAATTACCAAAGGATTTAGCATAAAAAACGCTCCACATCTTCGTAATTACGCGTTTCATCCGCAATAAGTTTACCCCCTTGCGCCTAAAGAAGTTTCACTTCAAAAAATCGATTCTTCACATCTGAAAGGCACCCCATGAGTGATAGGTTTTTTTCCCCTGACAATTTATAAGGCTTTCGTTGATATACGAAACTTTTCTGGCAGCAATTGTTATACAATTAACATAAATAGTGTTAGTATTTCTTTCAGGATCCAATTCTGAGCGATAGAATAAAGGGAGATATTTGTAAAAATATATGTATTGATGAATTTCAAAAGATAGGTAGATGTCGTCTAACGTCCCTCAACTGGGCACAGTTCTCATCTGTCATAGGAGAGAGGATTTTTAAAGCAAAGACCTAACACGTTGCTTCACTCAGGATTAGTAAGCTACTATGTGGTCCTTCACACAGGCATAATAATGAATTTATACAACAATTAGACATAAAAGTTATTTAAAGAGTACTTTGTTTTAACTGCCCATGATTTGAACCTGTTATTCTTAACAAGAATGCACGTATCTATCCATTGATTGATATCTCTTTTGATATATAAAATTGGAGTGTGTGATTGTAATTTCAAATTATCAGCTTTTTATTAAATGAACTCTTGAAACTATTGAAGCTAAAATAAAAATATGTACATTATAGAACGTATTAATATATAGAAAAAAGTCTGGGTTACCATATGTCCAACTACTGCAGTTATGCCACTATAACTGCATTTTTACATTTTAAAAGTTAATAAAAGTGCCGACAATAATCAAACCATATTATTCATACCTCTATATTAATCCTTATTCCATTAAATGACATATTAAGATCGTTTCAATACCTACAAAATACTTTTTAAATGTTTAAAATCGCACATTCGATTCAAAAGATATAACGAATTAAAAAATGTCAATATAAAGAAAATTGTAGCGACCTTTATAACAGGGCCTGCGACTGGTGAATTAGCTCATATTCCAAGGATACCAATCACACCCACCGATATACCTATGCTGTTTTTATCCTTATCCTATACAAAATACTTTTCAAATTATTAAATGCTGCTCAAAAAATTGATTGTGTATAGTTAAGTTCTGAGACAATAAAGTATTACAAATAAGTCTTTTCTTTAATATTATGGAAGAAAGTGTTGCATTTTATTTTTATCTATTTATTCAAACTTTATTGCACATAAACCAAGGAAAATACAAATTAATCTTAAAGAGTAAGTTTGTTAAATAAGTGCGCAAAGGCGGTCTTATCACTTAAAGCTATCTCTTCTAGACAACCTTTGTTGAGAGGAATAGTAAACAACAGCAATCAAGACAAAAGCTAATGAACTTGATTTATAATAGTTAGGTATATACTACTTAAATAATGTATATATCTATATATACATATATGTCGGAGAATAAGAGAAAAGGAGAAGAAGCATCAAGCATGGGAATAGGGTTCTCCGGCAACATCATCGTTAGTGTGAATCACATCCAGACAGTGTGGGCGTTGGTGGGTAATGTTAGTGCAATCAAACACTTTATTAATTAACTCAGATTATAATGTTCATTCATAATTCAATTTACACAAACTCATTAATAATAATAGCCAGGAACGCGACAGGTTCATCAGTCGACCGCTCTGGCGGACTATCACTCGGGAACTATTCCGCCGTTGGCTCACGATGTATGACCGATTTTAAAAATGAATTAGTTAAATATATATTCACTGTAAAATTTGTATATTGATTAGATTATCAATGTAAGTGTGTATCAAGTAATCTGAAAGGAAGTAATTAAAAGCTAAGTCAAATAAAACTTTTGTAAATTTTAATAAAAATAAATCTATAGTCCGACTAAGTAGATTTCCTACTGCCACGAGATCGATATCAACGCGGGTGAAACCGCGGGGCTATTGGAACATTTAAAAACGATTGTGGAATACAGTTTTTTTATATAAAATTAATATCGATCATTACTAATGCTGTATTCAATAAAGTTATTTAGTCCGGTTCAATTAAACTGGGGTCGTTAAATTAATGAACAACAAGTCTATTTAAATGACCACAGATGTTCGGGATTTCAACCCCAATTAGTTTTAATAGACATTAGATTTGCAAATCGCCTGCGAATTTAAATGAGCAAGGTTTCAAAATGCTCTAAATGCCATCACGCTGTCATTGCTATAATATTTTAATTACATCGATAACCCCTACGCTTAAACATTTGAATTTTGTAAAACAGGATTTCATAGACAAACAATTTTTTCCTGTATTAGTTTATATAATATAAAAAAATTATACATAAATATAATTACAGGAATAAAAAACTTGCAGACTGCGTCTTACCCCGATGAAACAATTTGCCCCCAAAATATTATATATATGCAGCAACTGTTAAAAGGCTGGCAAAAGTTAATGTCTTAACAAGTAAGCGCGTTGCGGGCTTCTTTAGTGCCAATACGATACAATTAGTACAATATGTTTTTGACTTTAACTTTATCTACTTTATCTACAACTTATATAAATCAAATGAAATGTAAATGTATGTAATTCCAATAAGAATTTTCTTTTACATAATATAATAAAGAGGAAGCATTTCTGTTTTTGTGTGTATGTATGTTTGTAAAGTTTTCACAAAAAAGTACTGGACCGATTTAATAATTTTTTTCACTATTAGAAAGCTACATTTTTACTGAGTGACATAGGCTATAATACTTTCTCAAAAAAAAACGACAGATCCCTAAGAAAAATGCATTTATATAACCCAAGGTGTGAGACAAAAAATCTGGTATCGCATGCGCTGCGGAAACTACTGATAGAACGAAAAAATGTTCTACAATATAATTGAATGTATTAATATCTCTAACAAAAGTCCGAGTAGTTGGTCATATGGTATATATGTCCAACTACTATAGTTATGCCACTGTAACTACTTTTTTACATTTTAAAGGTGTAAAAAAGTGCTGACATAGACAAAACATATTATTTACACCTCTGTATTAATTCTAATCCTATTAAATGTTTTGATAAAGAATTGAAACGGTCTTTAATAAAACATTTAATAGGATAAGGATTTTTTGTAAAATACTCTTTAAATGATTAAAATAGGACAATCAAATATTCAAATTAACGAATTTTAAAATGTCAATCTAAGAAAATAAGTCCGATTTAGTAGACTTTCCACTGCCATGTGATCCGTATCTACGTGAGTGAAACCGCGGAGCATTGCTAGTATCTAATATGATTCGAATATGAAATAAACCATACAATTTTAAACAAAAGTTTTGTTTAGCAAAGTAGCGAACGAGTTTGTTTCACAAAGGTATAAAATTGTGTTATTTTCCTTAGTCACTTTGAAAATAAATCACTTAATATTCCATAGTTCACTTTTCACTTCCGACGTTGAAGGAAAAACATCGGAATGCATATCATTCTTCATATTTCAGGTTATAAATCAGGAAAATGGCAGCTATTTTAACGGAACGAAGATGGATTTCGACGTCACGGTACAGTGAAAGTTTAACGTTAATATAAAAAACCGATAAAGCAAAAAAGTAAAGCGGTTTTGAAATACTCGTATACACTTAAATACAGCAATAAACATGTATTTTCTATCATAATTTACACTTTATTATGACTTGTTTCTAATTCACAAATAAAATTTTCCGGGTCGGTGATGAATAGCTTGACAAATATATACTTATATTGACCCGTGCAACTTCTATGCACACTTTCATGAAGGACTTATAGTACGACGCCATCTATTTCATGCTCATTTAAAGTAAAATAAGTAACAGCCCATTAACGTCCCACTGCTGGGCACAGGCCTCTTCACACCAAGGTGTGAGGGTTTTTAGAGCATAGACCCACCACGCCGCTCCACTGCGGATTGGCAGGCATAGTACACAACATGTGCACTCTCTATTCCTTCACTCTCATAGTCCAGTGGCGTCCGGACTCGATGTGACAGGAATCCGACACGACCGGAGAGAGATCAGCCGCAGGACCGACGGTTTAACGTGCTCTCCGAGGCACGGGGGTGGATCACACCGCCAACTTCCCAACTTCGGGCAAATATTGAGAAAATCTTAATAGAAAAGTCAATATTAATTTTTTTTGAATTGGCCCGACGCAGGACTCGAACCCAGGTCCTCATGTCTGTAGCCGAACATGCTTACCACTAGACCAATGAGGCAGTATTAGCATGCTTATTTAAGAGTATATAACTTAATTGACAATTTAACCCGTTCACAGTCCAGAGACTCCAAAAGGAGTCGTTATAATCCTATACCCGCACGTACTCGACTCCGAAAAAAGTCTTACGCCTATTTAGCACCTTATACATTTTATTTCAAAGGACCTGTGAATAAGGAACTGCTTTATTCATATGCCAAAACTTACAGCACATATTTATGTTCTGGTAAATTTCTCAGTACGGTACTTGGGGTCGTCGGTACCGCATCGACCGCGGGCTGCGCTTGGCGGACACAGTGACACACGCTGCGGATCAGCCGGCGGCGGCTGGATCGTTGTTGCGTCCACTCTTTACCTCAAGTCTCCCAACAAAAACCAAACTGGAGGTCTACGGAGCCTACGTCCGGTCCAGACTGACATATGCGGCTCCTGCCTGGTACTCTTTCTGCTCAGGGTGCCAGAAGAAGAGGCTGCAGACCCACCAGAATAAGTACCTACGTCTCATAGTAGGAATTCCGAGGTACGTCATTCATCGTGACACCAAGACGCCCACCGTGGAGGTGTTCGTTCGGCAGTTGGTGAGGAACATGTTCCGTTACGCGGACCACTCCCCGCACACACACCTCCATGGCATTGCCAGCCAGCATCCTAGCATCCATCCATCTGAAAGCACTGGGCGCCCACAACCTCGTGAGCTGCTGCTGTTACCACCACCAAGTGTGGGTGAAGATGACGGCGTTGACGACTCGACGGCAGCGACAGAACTCGGATTGATCTGGATGGTTCCGCCGGTGTAATCTGGTGGGAACCAGCCCGTTAGAATGACGGGCAGACAGAAATACCGGGCATCGATGATGCCTGAGGCATTGCCTCGAGGACCGTATCCCAAAACTTGGTTGTGAAGAACCCCGGATGAATGGTGACGGCGTGTCCGTGTAGAACCGAGGTTATGTAAACAAATATGTCTCCCTATTAGGGTGGCCCCGCGCAAATCTATGGTCGCCACCACCAGATGCTACACACGACTTCACTGGGACCGCACTCTGTATCCTTATTATCTTTATTACCAAACTTTGAATTTTCACAAAACTAAATATAATTCTATGAGAATGGAAACTTACTAATAATGGAACCTATTACAAATGAAAGCTAATACAATTATTTTATCTTACTTTGCAAACAATTACCATAAACTATATACATTTAGAAATTATTCTAAATACGTCCTGTAATACTTAAAAAAGTCGCGAATATATTCATGGAATAAAGATTCTTACATTTTTTACATCATGTAAAAACATTTTGAACATTTTTTACAGCAGAACTAGATGCCACCTTTGAAATGTAACCCTGTGAAATAAATTTATGTTAACAACCTATGTAGATTAAACGAATCTTAGATAGGTAGTGAAATAATTTAATTGGCATTATCATATTAAATAATCCCGTGACTTCGGTTAGAATCGTATTAACATTTTCAATTTTCCGGCGGAAAATTAATTATTTTCCCTTAATGATAGCATTTTTCTATTACTTATAAATCTTGGCAACAATTAATATTAATAACAAAATTATTATAAATGAATAGGAAACCTAATCTGTGCTCTAAGTTGACACATCCGATAAAATGAATTTACGTATGTATGCGAGTATTTTCGTTATTTATTTTATATGCACCTACTTTTCTAATAGTAGTAATTATATTAGGTGGATATATTTCCCTTACCCAGTACTTTCTTGGACGACTAGCTCAATAAAAGTGCAATAAAATAAATAAATAAATATGTATACATAATTGGAAAAGAAATTAAACAAAAGAATGAAGGGCAATACGCTGTTTTTCTTTTATTTGAAGCATACTTAAATAAATTAAAATATAGTCGTAATTGTACAAAGTGTGAACGCCAGACATTTTAAGAACTTTACTTTCAGACCTGTCTGAAAGTTAAGGCGAAATTTGCTTAAGCGCTGAACTTACGTGAAAATTACTTTACAACTTCTATTTGCGTTGTTAGCTGTAAGTTAAAGTAAGTTGCAGCCTATAATCGTCCCCTCTACTGAGCACATGCTTTCTCACTCATAATTGAAACTGTTTTGAATCATAGACCCACCACACTGCTCCACTGAAGTTGATAAGCTACACATAGCCCAGAATTGCTCCAGGGATTTGCAGGTTTCTTCACAATGGTTTCATTCGCCGAAACGCACAATGATGGATTATAAAGAACAATCAAACCTGCGAATAACATTTAATTAAGAGAAACTTAACGGAGGCATCGATAATTTTTTTCAAGATTTGAAGTATTCTTCTTAAAATCCTGGACATCCAGTCCAGGATTTGAAGAAGAATACTTTTCAGTACAGGAGTGTATATTTCCCAGTAAGAACTATATTTTTTAAGCGATCTCTATAGATTATAGCATTAATCAATTCATTAATAATAATAGCTTATCTGACTTTCTTTGTAATTTCAAATGAACAGCTTTTCACTAAATGCATCTGAAAGTATACGTTTTATGTAAAAAAATCAACGTTAAATATTTTGTTTGTCTATTTCTTTCAGTTATTCTCTGAAATGGCTGTACTGATTTTGACGTATCTAAAACTGGCACATAACTGATGTTACAGGGGGTAACTGAGGCTACTTTTATTTTAGATAAAAGGAACTGGAACTAAGTTGCCTTTACTGTATCATTGCTTAAAAACTTAAAAATATAAAGTAGAGGTAATTTGTCATTCCCATAGTATCTTACAAATGCACACTCGTCGTCGTCGTCGCATCAACCGATGGACGTCCACTGCTGGACATAGGTCTCACGAAATGATGCCCACAAGGCCCGATCTTGCGCCGCCTGGCTCCAGCGGCTACCGGCGACCCTCCTTATATCGTCGGTCCACCTTGTGGGGGGTCTTCCTACACTGCGTCGTCCGGTGCGGGGTCGCCATTCCAGCACCTTCCGGCCCCAACGTCCATCGGTTCGTCGGACTATGTGCCCCGCCCATTGCCACTTCAGGTTCGCGATTCGTAGGGCTATGTCGGTGACATTGGTTCTGTTACGGATCCCCATTTCTGATTTGATCTGCATTGAGATCTTCCAGAGTCTCTGCCATAATGACCACGTCGTCGGCAAACCGTAGATGAGTAATGTACTCGGCATTGATGTTGATGCCCAGTCATGTCCACTCCATAAGCTTGAAGAGGTCTTCCAACGCCGCAGTAAAGAGCTTCGGGGAGAAAACATCTCCCTGTCGCACTCCACTGACTGACATGGTGGCCAAACGCACACTATTGCCACGATAATTGAGCCTCGCTATATAAAAAAGAATAGGTCATTTTAGAAGTGAAAAGTTCTCTGTGCCCTTTATTTGATAGGTAATGAATGAGACTAAATTATCACGCTCGGCTAAGTAACGCTCGTTCGAGTAAAATCGACACAGGTAACCCGAGAGTTATAGTCAATGCGACACTGCTCTTTTGTAATTAATTATCTAATATAACATTACTGACTATACGTTATTAAAGTCATTTTTATACAATTTGCAGTGTGAAGTGTGTGTGTGTGTGTGTTTGTGTGTGTGTGAGTGTGAGTGAGTGTGTGTCTGGAGTCAACTACAAGCTACCTTCTCAATAATTCTAATTCATTAATTTTATTAATTCTTTTTAAAATTCTAGTTTGTTGCCATGGAAGATATCGACGTCAGAGTAAGTTTCGTTATAATTTCTTAGAATGCGGCAAATTATGGAATTATTTGCATAATTTGTTTGACAATGTGAAGTAAAAAAGAGGGGTGTTTATTTATATTATAAATTTTATCACTTCATGAATATAGGACACAAAAATTGTTCTATTTCATTTTGTAAACATCGAATGATTTTACGTCAAATATAAACTATATAGTCAAAGTTTAGGCGATTGAAATTCCCAAGCCTAAGTAATTTCCATATAAATTGGACTGCAATACAATTCTCTAACATTGAATTTGCAACAAAGCATTCGTAATAGCTACTAACTACAGTTAAAACATAATAGAATATGAACTGATCCTGTATTTGAATAAACATTATTTATGTATAAGTTATTCAAGCGAATGGAGGAAGGGGGCCTGAAAACAAGCGATTTCTCGCTCCACAACAGAGGTCCAGAGTTTGAAATTCGGAACGGCAAATTTAGGAAATTGCATTGCATAACTTGTCTGAGCCTAGACTGGTTGAAGGCTTCGGCTGTGGCTAGTTACCACTCTAATAGTAAACACGTACCGCCAAGCAAACAAGCTGCTTAAAAACCATAAGAAGTAAATTACCTCTTACAAGATTAACGTACGTCTTAGTATCTCTGTATCATCATTTCCCTTCACGCGAAATTACAGTCAACTCCTATCCTCTCAAATAAAAAAAATGAGTTTTCTTTAATTTTAATAGGTAAGAGCTTCCTGATCTCTCTCCGCTCGAGTCGGAATGCTGTCACATTGGACAATGAGAGTAAAGGAACAGAGAGTGAACTTGTGTACCATTACAAAAGAGCAGCGTGGTGAGTCTATGCCATAAAAAGTCTCTCTCCTATCAGTGAGAAGACCTTTGCCCAGCAGTAGGACATACATACTTACTTAAATAAGTAGCAGCCCATTAATAAGTAGACTAAGACGGTAGTGTGCTAATCTGTAAGAAGGTTATTTACCTTTTAATGGTTTCTATATAGTTTCGTAAAGAAACGTAAAAGATGGTTATTATGCCCAAAAGTAGTCCAAATCTAGATGAATCTAAAACTACATATTAAAACTTTAAAACACTAGTAAAATAATATATCAATTGACTTTCTAATTAACTATAGTAATACAGTAATAACAGTAACAATTGAGATTAGATTGGACCGAGAGAGAGATAGGAATAAAGATTAACGGAGAATATTTAAACTACCTCCGCTTCGCTGACGACGTAATGATTATAGCAGGAAACCATGAACAGCTACGGTATATGCTCAAAACGTTAGACACTTAGCAGAGAATGTGGATTAGAGTTGAACTCAGAAAAAACGTGCATAGTGACCAATGGTAATAGACATAAAACTATAAAACTACAAAAAAATATTAATTATGTTGATGAGTGCGTTTATCTAGGCCAGAATATTTGCTTTAAGGCACTCTATGCCGATGAGGTAGAAAAAAGAATGAAGAAGGCATGGGCTTCATACTGGTCTCTAAAACATATATACAAGTCACAAATGAACATCAGACTAAAGAAAAATCCATGGACTCTGTGGTGGACACCTACTCTACTTTACGGCTGACTTGGCCAATCACCGAGGAAATAATATACAAAATACAGATTTGTCAAAGAGCCATGGAGAGGAGCATGCTAGACTTAAACATTAAAGACAAACTTAAAAATAGTGACATCCGAAATATGACCAAAATTATTGACGCGGGGAAATTAGCATGTCGCCTTAAATGGTGGTGGGCAGGGCATATAGCAAGGACAACGGACGGCTGTTGGACGGAAAAATTACTAAACTGGTATCGCCGTGACGGACGCCGACCCAGAGGGAGACCATGACGTCCCTGGAGTGATGACATCGTGGATACGGCTGGCACCATTTGGACGTGGCTAGTAAAGAATAGAGAAGGGTGGAAAAGGATGGAGGAGGCCTCTGCCCAAAAATGACTGAAAATATTATTATTAAATATGACATAGCTAATAATTTGAATTGTGTACTAAACATTTAATATGTGAATCGCAATACCATTTTGAAAATAAAGGCTTATTAAAATTAATACAGTAATAAACCTAAACACATTGTCTGTTTTAATTACAATTCCCTTCCTTCCGCTGGTTTTGAAGCCGCTACGTCTTTAACTGACAATATAATAGCTGTCTGAATATTAATGGATGTACGTCTCGCAGCGAAATAGAGGATACATATGACATGGGGACGTATTAAATAGCATAATGCCGACAAACTGAATGGCTCTCAGTGATAACCTTGGATCCCGTATAAGGTTGACAGGATATTTGATGTGTTTATATATACAATGTACACAATAGCGTCCTAACTACCTCGGTATAGAAAAAAATAAGGAAAGGGAATCAATATGTTGTATTAATAACATCTTAGTTGCTTAGCACATTCGTTGCTAAATGTAAAATGGAAAATTGAATACTAAATCCTTATATGCTCGTATTGTACAGTTCACACTATCAGTTCTGGCATCTGTCTGTTCGTTACAGACACAAGAACTGATTCAAAAGAACATATATTTATTTAGTTTTCACTTATAAATGGAGTGGTTTATGAAAGTTTCTATATAATATTTGCTTTAAATGTAAGATTTGGTGTAAATTAGTTTAATAACTGCTTAAAGTGTTGAAAAAAAAACGCTGTCTGGGAGCTTTTATAGAAAGTGCTTATCTGTTCGATAATCCCTAATCCCTTGAATATATCAGAATACATGGTGGATGTCCTTCTTTCATAGGTCTAAAAAAAAGTCTAGGATAACATATCCATCTTTGAACAATAGCATAATATCCAAATACGGAAGTTAGACAGTTATTCAGACGAAAACAGTATTAATCAATTTTTACTTAAATACGTTAGTACCTTTAGCGTTTCAAACACATTATTATAATCCCTTAGACAGTGTAATTTAAATGAATATCTTAAGAGTATCTTAATATATCTTAAGAATATCTTAGTATTGGGAATAATTGACACGCACTAGAACAAATTGAGTTCGTTTTTTACACCGATACGACTCGCTCCATAAAACTATACAAAATAGTGGTCCACGTTCATTTTTGAATTCTGTTATCGATAATATCGGTAACCCTCAAATTGTCCGTGTCAACTACTGGTTGACATTTTGGCGGCTTCCTTTTAAATCATTTGATTGTTCGTGGCAACTACTAGTTGACATAACACGAGAGTTTTGTCTCAAGTACGGAAATATAAGCATCTCTATCTTTTTAAGTCTTTGTGTGTATTATCTATTTCTCTCGGTAACTGTCGTAACAAAATAGGCGTAGAATAACCCAGACAATAGAAAAACAAAAAATAAATCAGTTACAATGACCGTTATTACGTTACGTTTTTGAATATATAAGTGATGTGAATTACAATGAAATCCCTTGAGGTAAGTTTTAATTTTTAAGATATGAGCTTATAAATACGAGACGGACTTTTTTCACTATCTCAAGTTGCAACATGACCTCCACCAGACTACACCAGAGTCTTAATTTAATAAACAAAATAAAACATTGTATAGTTTAAATATTAGCATTAAGAGCCCGCGGGGCAATCGACGCAAAAAATTTCCGTTCGGGGCGGGGCACACGACTGTATTTCTCTAGATTTACGTCGGACAGATTACTCATTATTTTTTTCCTTCATTGGAATATGTTACTTGAAAAATAAAACCAAAAAAAAAATGGAGAACCGAAGGGATATCAAAATTTTGATCTTTTGCCGCTAGTTTATAATAACTGCAGCCACGCAACTTCTACATATCGATATCTACCATACAAATATTACAGTCCCGGCGACAATAGCAAATAGCTACTTCGTTACCGCATTTAGATAGTCCACCAAACAATGAATTAAACGACCAATAAATACAACTAAACTGTGCCTATTTATTCGACAAAAGTTATGGAGCATGATAAAACACAGCAGTTTTATTACTGAATCAATAACATAAGTAATCCCGGCTCTGAATTGTTTGCAAAATAGCTCAATAACGACCGCGAGCTTTATAAGTATTCATTGCATTGTAGTTATGAGTTTATTTCTGGAAACGTTGTGGACGGTAAATTATACTGCCTGTAGGCACCATTTTATTAACCTACAATTTTTACACAAGGTATAAACATAAGTACAACAATACAGCATATTTATAGTTTATTGTTTGGGGTTATTGTGATTTCACTAAATTATTGATTATGTCCAACGTGATGATACGTTAACTTTTTTTTATTTATTATTACATATAAATTTCTAAAACTGTCTTTGCTTAACATTATAAAAAACCACAGAGGTTTGCTCTTAGTGTTACGCTTACATCTAATTATAATTTCAAATCAAAATATTCTTTATTCAAGTAGGCTTAAAAGGCTCAAAAATTGTGTGTTTCGCTGTACAAATGAATGTTATCACGGATATATAAAATGTTATTCAATATATATTGCGACGGTATTGTGAGAATTGATATTTCTTTGAATTTTTTTCTCAAAGAAAAGCGATTTTGACATGTGGCACGTATTGCTCTTTTTTGCAATATAAAGATAGTTTCAATGTCCGCCGCCTTACCCCATAACAGCATACCTAAGACATAATGCTATGAAAATAAGCGAAATACACCATTTAAGCAGTTTCACAGTGCATTTCCTTATTTTTCTAACAGCAAATGCAGCTGAACTGAGTTTGCCTACCAGAGTCTTAATATGATCACCACAGTTAAGTCCAGAGTCTAAGGTTATTCCTAAAAAGACTCTAGACTTAACTTTCTTTAATGGAAAATCATCTATTTGGATATTTTTACAGACATTTTTTGTATTTGGCAAAGCGATTTCTACACACTTAGTCTTTGCCGAGTTTAATATTAAATTATTAACAGAAAACTAACGTGAGACATGTGACAGGGTACTATTTACATCATCATAATTTTCTACATTTCTGTCAACTTTGAACAGCAAGGAAGTGTCAGCAAATAGCACTATATCATATTTATCCTTCACGTGGTATGCTAAATTATTTATATATATTAGGAACAAAAAAGGGCCAAGTTTTGATTTTTGATTTGGGACACCCATTTTTAGAGGTGAGCCTAACGACTCAACTCCATTTAAAATATCCTATTTATTAATTATATTACTAGTATGAGTATTTTTATAAATTTAAATGTAAATTGCGCACGTAAATATACAATTTCATATTTTTGTTGGACACTTTTTCTACCAAAATGTAGGGTAGTTCATTAAAAAGGCGAGAAACTAAATAACCGGCAGTTCACTCCCCGTATACGAGAACATTGTTAGCGCGTATTGTTTGCAACCGGTTTTGCGTTTTCGCTCGTGTCTGTAACTATCGCATGTCACTAACTTCAATACAAAAATAGTATCTCGAAATTGAGATTATTATGTCCCTATAAAAATTAATGTAATACAAACTTTCATTCTTGCAAAATATGTTAGCAATAAGTATAAATAGCCAGTGATGACCTATGGTTTTGAGACATGGTCGCTGACTATGGGCCTCATGCGGAAGCTCAGAGTCACTCAGCGTGCGATGGAGAGGGCTATGCTCGGAGTTTCTCTACGTGATCGAATCAGAAATGAAGAGATCCGTAGTAGAACCAGAGTCACCGACATAGTCCTGCGAATCGCGAACCTGAAGTGGCAATGGGCGGGGCACATAGTCCGAAGGACCGATGGACGTTGGGGGCC
>JACTOM010000922.1:2162823-2179161 GCA_015832385.1 Elymnias hypermnestra | reverse complement strand
ACACAAACTCATTAACACTAATAGCTAGGAACGCGACAGTTTCAATAGTCGACCACTCCAGCCGACCGCCGCTCGAGGACTCCCGAGAGACGGGCCGGACTGCCACTTATTGACTCTGTCCCCACGCCGATACAAAGATGGCGCCAGCATTCCACAGACTATTATACACGGACTAGCGATCCATAGACTCTTGCACTCCGACATATATATAATTTTTCTTTGAGAAAATAATATAGCCTAAAAGTAAAAATACAGCTTTCTAATGGTGAATTTTTTTTTTAAATCGGTCCTGTAGTTTTTAAGTGAAAACGTAACAAACCTTCATTATTATATTAGTTCAGATAAATGTCGTTTCAAAAAGAAGTCAATGTCCTATCTTCTGGAATCTCTTTATCGATTTTAATTCATAGATTTAACCTTGAAAAATTACTTTATCTTTGATTGTGTTAAAACTGATACAAAAAACTGTATCAGAATGCAAATTTGCTTGTAGAAAGGACTCGAATGAGTCTGAAGTCTGCGAGTTCAATACCTTGTGGCTAAAGTTTACTTATGATATTTGAAATTGTAACCTTAAAACTTTAGCAATACTGGATCGGACTTCAAATACTTATTACTTATAATACCAGTCAGTTCTTCTGACAATTTATAGAAGAAATATACACTTGAAAAAGTGAGGATGTGTTCGTGGCTTTGGAAAGCCTGAGGCTATAAATCCATTGATTGATAATACGTGGCAGTGTTGACAAATTTGACATCTAGAATGAGGGATAGATAATAAAATACATCTGTACATACAATATGTTCTCTTGCGCGCTAACGGCCAATCTTTTCTGAGCTTAACCACTTTAACCAAACTTTGAAGGAGAGCTATTGTAGATTTGAAAACTTCTTTAGGCACACTTTATTCTGTATATATTGTATGTGACTGAACCGTCACGTTCAGCTATCTAACTCTCCTTCGAGTAAAATCGACCAGCGACATTATTAAACACGCTTTGATAAAGTTAAAACTTCTGTAAACACAAATTTATTTTCCTTAAGCATTTGGTAGGTTTTGTTGTTATTCTGGGCAAATACTAAAACAAATGTCAAAAAATATATACGACGTCGTACTCGAGTCTACTATAACTTTGAGAATTACCTATTTTAAATTAATCTTTATGAAACAAATGCTTGTACTATGTTATCTAAAAATGTCAATCACGCTTCTAACGTGGATTTTGATTGACTACTTTATTTCACGATTACCCTTAATTTCCATCGCAAACAGTTTTAAATAAAATTAGGTGGGTTAATCAAATGAGTTAAGATTTAACTTCAAAGAAGCGTCAGGCCTCGCTAATAAAATAAATCCCTTATCGTAAAACTTGTATCTATACGATACTTTTCTTTCGTTGAGAAATGCCTTAGCGCACCCGAATGGAAGAATTACTCCAATCGGGAGTGTGAGACTTGTTGAAAGCTAGAATACCCAGTAAAACACAATGGGTTCCTCGTCATTGATGAGTCGTTTCTAAACCGCATTCCACATTAATGACTTGGATGAAACCGGCTATGAGAACCTACAATTCAATGGGGTGGAGCATGAAGCACATATGTGCATCTTCCTCCAACAGCGAAGGAGAGTATCGGCTTGCTCCCTTGGTCTCTAATTTGCCTCCTTTAGCGAGATGACGGTCTCGCAAAAGAAGGCAACCGCCCTCCAGCTAACTTCACTGGCGAGCATTACATCAATTGTTCTACAGTAAATGACCTCTTCTTGTATCAATAGGATACTGACTAACTGACTGACTAAATGATATAGCCGAATCTACCGGGGCTAGGTCCGTGCATTGTTTTTTCGTCCTTTTATTGGCACTATTTATCTAGTTTGAATTTTTAATTTTACATTGGATTAGAGAAATAAGAAAAAACAATTTATTTAATTCGCCCTGCTGGAAATCGGACCCAGATGCTCAATTTATTATATTTCTGTCAGTTTATCGCTTGCCTGTGATTACACTTGATGGTAAGTGATGTTACAGTCTTAAATGGAAGCACCTTAACCTGGTAAGATGATAATTTACCTCTTATAGTATTTACACAGTATCGTACCGGAACACAATTTTCTGCTTGGCGGTACGTATTTGCTAGTAGGGTAGTAACTAGCCACGGCCGAAGTCTCCCATTTGTCTAGGTGCAGACAATTTAGAAAATTAAATTTCCCAAATTCCACATACTGCGGATTTAACCCAGGAAATTTGGTAGCAAAGCTCACTACTCACACCACTGCGCTAGCGAAAATGTTAAAGTATTCTAAATCTAAAGAAAATTAAATAAAATCATTGAATTCTTTATTAAATTTGATATCTCAGTGTTTCTAAACATCTCGCCATTATTTCCGATCAAGTGAAGCTATAAGAAATTCCAGTCGGAGTTGACTAAATTGGAGAAAATGTAAATTGCCCCGTGCCTCGGGTGCCGATATACTCCGTGATAAGAATGTCACTCACCCCTGCGTTACAAACCATTGGAACTCACTCTGAGAGTCTAAGAATGATACCTTTTTTAAGTGAAAATTTCTTTAAGAGTGCTCTATATTTTAATTTGTAAGTAATACGAGCGACGACGTCTGTACCCAGCAGTGGGACGTCAACAGGCTGGCATTTAAATTAGTTTTATATGTAGTTTAAATTTTATTACATTATAATATATATAAAATATAATGTTACTTCTTATTATTAACCTTGGTTTGATGAAGTTCTCATATCAGTTGTGTAATCTTAAGCACACATCAAGTTGTTTTTTTATTGCATATACGTTAGCACTCGACTGTTAATACACCTGTTAATAAGATCCAACCAAAAATAGCGACGGAATATGCTAATGAGAGATGATTATTATCATTTCTTTAAGTTTTCTACACAACATTGCATGGATTTTCAAGACCACGTCTTTAGGAAGGATTAAAGGAAATAAATCTCAGTTTACTTCTTTTCCCTTGCCGGGAATTGAACCTCAGCCCCTTGTTAGCCATCAACCTCGCTTAATATTTTGCTATCATGAACTTTCGTTTATACCTTAGATAAGGAAGAAAAACCTCTCCCATTGTATACCCCTATTAAGGTGACATCATCAATCATTCTGATTACATATGTCGGAGAATAAGAGAGAAGGGAGCATAGGGCATAGGGGCGTAGGGTTCTCCGCCGACATCGTCATTAATGGCATCCATAATTCAATTTTCATACTGTGGGCGTTGGTGGGTAATGTTGGTGCAATCAAATGCTTTATTAATTAACTCAGATTATAATGTTCAATAACTTAATGTTCCCGATATCAATTTACACAAACTCATTAATAATAATAGCTAGGAACGCGACAGTTTCAGTAGTCGATCGCTTTGGTGGACCGTCACCCGAGAACTGGAGTGACGCGCGCCGGATTATCACTTTTGACTCTACCCCACGCCTATAGACAGATGGCTCCAGCGTTCCACATACTATTGCACTCCGACATATATATATAATTTATAGATCACGACATTTTCTAAACTAAAATTATAAAGAGGAAACATTTGTGTTTTTGTATGTTTGCAACGTTTTCACACAAAAACTTCTGGTCCGATTCAAAATTTTTTCACCGATAGAGTGAAGGATAGAATAGATAGAATAGAGGCGGCAGCTTGCATTTTCACTAACTGACCCAAGGCGTGAAACAAAAAATCTGTTACCGCGTGCGCTACAAAAACTATTGAAGATAGAACAAAAAAAAATTATAAAATATTATGGAACGCATTAATATCTCCAAAAAAATCCGGATACCATATCTCCAACTACTCTAGTTATGCCACTATAACTACTTTCATGTATTTTAAAAGTTTTACATTAATCATACCACATTGTTAATCCTTATCTTATTAAATGATATTTTGTTAAAAACCGTTCCGATATTTGTAAAATACTTTTTAAAATATTAAAGCAGACATTCCATTCAAAAGATATAACGAATTTGAACATCTCAATCAAAGAAGCTAATGTATCCCAGTCGAACAACACAGTGTCAAATAGTGTGTACGAGTACAGGGACGTTCTGAGACCAAAAAGTATTACAAATAAAGCTATTCCCTAATATTATAGAAGAAAGTTTTGCAATTGGAATTTTTATTTTTATTTTTAACAATTTATTATAATCAAGCTAAAAATTATTGTACCGATTTAAAAACATTCTTTCAAAACCTGTAGAATTTTTTAAATTCGCTAATGTCGGACGTTCTACGTGTATGACGTCACGCGTGTAACCAAGAGGCGTTGCTAGTAATAGTTAATATAACTGATAGTTTACGCTGTAATATTATCAAAAAAAAACTAATTTTATAACTTTTATCTGTCTGTCGGTTTGATCTCGCTAATGTACGAAATCACTGTTTTATAAAAAAACCTGTTTGTTACAAAAATATCATGTATTTTAATGTATTTCCGATTCCAAATTTTCCATTAAGATGGATTATTCTGAGTATCAATGGTTGAGTCAAAATGCTTTTGGTTGTTGGAGATCAAAATAGAAAAAGAATCTTCTAGAACGGTAACATGAAACGATGTAAAACAGTTGATTAGAAGAGGCGCTGGAGAGGGAACGCGACGCTGCGAGTAATTCTCCTCTTCCCAATCATAGGAGGGTAGGGAGAAGGAGGCGTGCATTTGCCCGCCTGCTCCCCCTTACTTGAATGAGCGTTTTGTAGAGTGCATCTTGGGTGCCATCGGAGTCGAATGCTTTTACGATCTTCTGGCCCCCTTTTTCAGGTGGAGAGGGCTCCGCTGGGTTTTAGTGGGTATTCTGAAAACAGCGAGTCCCACACACCGTACGTAAATGTATTTCCCAGCGAAAAAAAAAGCCATGGCTGCCATATCAGTCTTGGCTGATCTGCAGTGTTGCCCTCCGCGGCCATGTGTAATGCTACATACGATAGATAGACGAAAAAACTGAGTGAAACTTTATTTGTATCACACAAATAAAGTTTCACTTAAATAAAACTGCTTCGGGTTACAATCGAGTACTCTTAGTAGACTCTTATAACAGGTCTATAGTTAGGTAATTGTTATTGCAGCTATAGAGAATCCATTTGTTGGTAGCGTGTCCAAAACATAACAATGATTTATCTTTGAATGACTGCCATCTAATCCATTTCTATACATACTAGCAAACCCTCAGGACTTCATTTGTATCCATTTAAATGTACAAAAATGATTTTAAATGACTATATATTCCGGGGACACATAGTTCAGTTAGGTAAGTCCAATTTCGAGGAGGAAGTCAACCGTCGAATCCAATTCGGTTGGGCTGCGTTCGGGAAACTACGCCAGATATTTTCGTCCGATATCCCTCAGTGCCTGAAGACGAAGCTCTTCGAACAGTGCGTGTTGCCAGTCATGAGCTACGGCTCCGAAATGTGGTCGCTGACTATGTGCCTCATTTGAAAGCTCAAAGCCACTCAGCGTGCGATGGAGAGGGCTATGCTCGGTTTCTCTACGCGATCAAATCAGAAATGAGGAGATCCGTAGTAGAACCAAAGTCACCGACATAGTCCTACGAATCGCGAACCTGAAGTGGCAATGGGCGGGGCATATAGTTGGACGTCGAGGCCCGAAGGTGCTGAAGTGCCGATCCTGGGCCTGCACCGGGCGGCGTAGTGTAGGGAGACCCCCCACAAGGTGGACGCACGACATAAAGAGGGTCGCCGGTAGCCGCTGGAGCCAGGTGGCGCAAGATCGGGCCTTGTGGACATCATTACTTATGTCCAGCAGTGGACGTCCATCGGTTGGAGGGACGACGACGACGACGATGACGAAATGACTATGCCCTAAGTCCAAATTCATCGGTTGAGTAGTTTCAGTGTCCAGTGGTTTCAAACATGTCACGAGGTTTATTAAATACTAGCAATGCCCAGCGGTTTCACCGTTTCAGTTTTTAATTACTTTCTTATAAACTTAATAGAATAAAGATTCTAACAGAGGTATGAATAATATGATTTGATTATTATCAGTACTCTTATCCATTTTTAAAATGTAATAAAGTAGTTATAGTGGCATAACTACAGTAGTTGGACATATGGTTTAATGGACTTTTTTGTACATATTAATAAGTTATATAATAGTGTAGAACATCGATTTGTTCTATTACCAATAGTTTTCGCAGCGCACGCGATAACAGACTTTTTGTGACTAATGTTTTCACACCTTGGGTTACATTAATGCATTTTTTTGCGATCTCTATTTTTTTTTAAAGAAATGCAGCTTTCTAATAACGAAATAGAATGTACAATCGGTCCAGTAGATTTTGTGTGAAAACGTTACCAACATACATACATGTAAAAAGTAAATATATATATATATATATTTATAATTTTATACAACACACGCTTTACCGGTGTTAACAATTGTATTACGGAATAAATAATGAATGTTATTAAATATTTATGGCAGAATTTTAATGAGGGAAATTAAATTCAAAAGGTAGTTGTTTCATTTTAATAATCTTTATTAATTCCTGTATTTAATAAAAGGATAATTAGCTTTGAAATAATACTTGGAATATTATATGTGTATTATATAATAATACACATATCTTTGTATAGCGGTACTGCTTTGCTAGTAGGGCAGTAACTAGCCACGGCCGAAGCTGACCACCAATCCAGACTCAAGCAAATAGAGCATGCAATAACCTAAATTCGTTCTATCGGAGATCTAACCCAGAAGCTCTGCTAGCAAAGCGATTACTCGCATCACTATGCCAACGAGGTTGTCAAAACGTAATATCTTAAATTCCTTTTCTGTCTGTCTGTCTTTACTGTTAATAAAACCAAAAGCAACATTACCCAATGAAAAGTTCTCTTAAGACTAATAGAATTTATGTGTCCCTTACAACGTGACTTATAAGCGAAAAAATTCACGAATTTCGTAATATAACTTGAAAGACCTTCGGGTTAAGATCGTTATCCCTAGATTTTTATTAGGCATGAAACCATCTGTCCATATAGTATATTGAATTTGATAATTTTGGCTCAGCAAATATGGATACAATAAAATCTTTATTAACATATCTGATGTACAAGTCTCCTTATAAAATCATATCCTTTCGTTTGACTGCACTAACAGAAATATTGAAAACATTGCTGATTTATAAAAATATAAATTTATTTATAACAGTTTAATATGAAGAATAATTTATAAAAAGCAATCGTTTGGAAATAAGCGCTCTTAATAAACAATATATGATAAAAAAGATCTGCAAATATTGTATAAAACCGAGTTCAAGATAAAAGAGTGATGTGAATTCTTCATCGAGGCAAAGTTACGATATATAACATTTTATTGTCTTATATTAAAGCAGTAAAATTTAAAATATATAATTATACATATAACGTGATGTGCGATCAGATATGTGTATTCGTCAACAATTTTGAGTTTCGAGTTCTCAACGATGACTGGGTAGGGCGGAATATGGATATTAGACATAACTTTCGTCATATACATGTTCAATTTTAGGCCCACCTGTCGAGAAGCTCTGCTGAGGTCATCGAGCATTGCATTGAGATCTTCCAGAGTCTCTGCCATAATGACCAAGTCGTCGGCAGCCCGTAGATGAGTGATGTACTCGCCATTGATGTTGATGTTCAGTCCGTTCCACTCCATAAGCTTGAAGACGTCTTCTAACGCCGCAGTAAAGAGCTAACGTCTCCCTGTCGCACTTCACGCTGCAGTTGGATAGACTCTGTGCTTTGGTCCTGTATACGGACTGACATGGTGGCGTTTTCGTACAAGCACTTCAACGCGTGTATGTACCGGTGGTCAATTCGGCATCTCTATAAAGATCTCAACACGGCCCATGTTTCCACAGAATCGAAGGCTTTCTCATAGTCCACGAACGCCAAGCAAAGTGGCCGATTGTACTCCTCGGTCTTCTGTATAATCTGCCGCAGCGTAAAGATGTGGTCTATGATACTAAAGCCTTTTCGGAATCCGGTAAGATGTATAATACTACACTAATAATGCATTTTCACTGTTATTTTAAAGTCAGAAGGGTTGTACTGAAGGATATTGGAAGGTAACTAAGGTATGCTGGTTGTTGGGACGGATGAGACGATATTATAATTATTATGTCGATAAATATATGTGTAGCAACGCGAGTAGATGTTACCAAGAAAACAAATATGACCAGAGCGTGATTTTAAGACGTGGTTATGTGAGCTACCAGCAAAAAGATGTGTGTGTATCGTATGCAGTTACTTTTGTGGCATGCGAGGTGCTTGAGATGGTTACGGCGCCTACGTATTGCTACATATATGAACAGGGCCCGTAGACAACGTGACTTTCGAAGAACTGCTAACGCTTAAAAATATCTGGGAATGACGCTTAATTTTTCGATAAGTGTCGATATGAAACGTCATTCCCATAAATTTTTTGAGCGTTAGCAATTTTCGAAAGTAACGTTGTTTAGAGACCCAGGGCCCGTAGACAAGTTACTTTCGAAGATTGCTAACACTCAAAAAATGTATGGGAATTACGTTTGATTTTTCGATTAGTTTCGACAAGAAACGTCATTCTCATATATTATTTGAGCGTTAGCAATCATCGAAAGTAACTTGTCTAAAGGCCCAGATGTAAAAGCGCTAACTTGTCAGCAATGAAAAAACTACAACCCGTCCATGTAATTAATCTATGTAGGTATACTCAATGATGATTCCACGTTACCTTATTCCGGAATAAATGTAGCGCTACTGATACGGAAATAGCGATTTCCAATTTTAATCTACAGGAACTCGCAGATAACAGCCAAAGTTTACGATACGTATAGCCATTACCTTAAATGGATCCCAAGTATTGCCAAGAAACCGTTTTACAATTATAGTATTTCTTTTTAATGTATGCAATATGTGGAATGAAATTACGTAAAAGAGGTCAATTTCGTTAAAATATAAGTATTGAGTTTTAAACCAAAGGAACTTGACTTCGATATTTTTTATATGTCACAGTCAGACATATATTTGCTAAAACATTACATTTACTTTAGTTGTTTAGATTAGTTTAGGTACCAAGACGTTTGTTAATTTCTAAAAACCTAAAGTTGGATTGAATTTCAAGTAAATTGGACGAAAGATTTGCAAATTTTTTGAAGTGAAACGTCTTTATACGCGCTTTATTTTAGGGTAATGTTGTTACAGATGAAACGCGTGATTAGCGTCACGAAGATGTGCACCGTTTTTTATGCTAATTCGTTTGAAAGTTAGGTAGTTTTAATATTTACAAATAACATGTGGCATTTTAATTTACCACTCGTCATTGAAACATTTAATATGCTATTATTCATAAAATATGAAATAAAAATATTTCATGAATTCTCTTTTCAAAATTTTAAATTCAAAAACAAAATTTAATTTATAATTTTGCCAAAAAACACGTGGCATCATTATTTCTAATTCGTCATTTGAGATTTCAATAAATTATATGTATTAATTTTCGACACTTCACATTTTAATGGTAATTAAATTAATTAAATTCCTAACATATTTTCCTTTTTCCCTACCTCTTAGTCTCAGAAACGTAAAGTTTTAGATTTGTATAAATATAAAGAAGACTTTAAAAATTTGTTTTGCCAAAGATGTTTCACTTCTGACATATGTAGGGGAGACCGGGTATGGTTGTCACATTATATGTCTTTTGAGTTAGTAGCAATATTGTATTTAATTTAGGAAAATAAGTGATACATTAATGGATAGTGTATATATTTTGTTTTCAAAATAAATAAATAATTTTTGGCTAACTTCATGTGCGGACGAAACATTTCATTTTTTTTAAGAAACATTTAACCCCGTGTCAGGGATGGTTGCCACAGGTACTTGGGTAGGTAGCCACATAGTAAAATAAAAGAGAAAAATAATAATACACACATGTACCAGTGTTATTATTATTTATTAATTTAATTAATATAAATAAAAATGTTATATGTAGGTCATTACAACGAAAAGTATCTAAAGACCCATTCGAAATGAACTAAAAAATATAATTTGCTCTTTCTTCTAATTGCTATAAAAAAATAAGCGGACATGATGTGCATTGACACTAGTGGCACGAATCAAACTGAGTCTTTGTATAAATGAATTTAAACAATCGGTACCCGTAATCTTGTTCTCTTCCTAATTCTTTGGAAACCTTAAATTATTGGAAATAGCAAAACTATTCTTGGGGCAAAATCAAAGATAAATACTTAAAGCCTGAAGTATATATTTTTCAAATCCTTTTATCTGGTCTTCCGTAAAAATCCGGCGATTCTTTTAGTAACCTGTTTTCGTAGTGGAAATACTTTCTACACTATCTGGGTAATGTACGATACTCGATTTCATAATCCTTTACGACAGATATTATTGACTTCCCACGACTTTTCAATTCCTCATTTATATAGAAAACCCTCAAATAGTCAACATACAACTACGGGGTTTGGTTTACAATTGTCACTACCAGCCCCCATCGATTTGAGACAAGGTGCCCCAAAACACCTCTTAGATTATGACATTACAAAAAAAATCTCAAATAAATGTGTCCACCGAAAACCTTATAGCAATATTATGACACATAAAATTTACTTCAACAATATACGAAAGAGTATATTAATATGTAAAATTAAAGTATAATTAGAAGATTTAAAACAGTTGCACAAAAAAATACTTTGACTGGCGGAAAAAAGTAAAAGCGCGTGTCTCCTTTATGACAGACCGGGGGTGATCAACATGAAGTATATACATACATACATAGCATCACGCCTCATTCCCGTAGGGATAGGCAGAGACCACGTCCTCCCATTTGCCACGATCCTTGCATATTTCCTTCGCTTCTTCCATTCTCATTAAACCTTTCATACAAGTACGTCGGTTTAGAGTACTCTTGACCTGGCCCTTATTTAAAATGTCCTGAATTTGTTCCATGAACGTTCGCCTTGGTCTTCCCCTTCCAACATTCGCATTCACTCTTGACTCATAAATCATTTTTGGCAGTCTCCTTTCAGTCATTCTCTCTACGTGCCCAAAAGTATGTGATCGTTGAATCGTGAAGTACAGTGGAGGGTATATCTGTGGTAATCTTTTGATATAGTTTGATGAAGTCTTTCATATGTTTCTTTGTCAGTTATGGCCCTTGTGACAACCAACCCGCGTGACAACCATACCCGGCCTCACCTACTTTGTACGCATGCACATTTAATTTTTTACGATATGATAAATTAGCACTGAATCCACGTCTTCAAACCACGCTCCGGTCATATTTGTTTCTCGGTGAAATTAACTTGCTTTGCTACTCATTTAATTATCGGCATAATAATTACGAGTATAATAGTGTCTCCTTTATCTTCTTTATTTATTTAAAGTGTATATATATAATGTGGATGCAGTATGGCACAAAAATAAATTGTAATAGATGTAATATAAATATAACGTAGATATAATGTAGTAGTAGATGTTAAATAGGTAAAGGTATGGGTATAAAACTATATAGAGCTAAAATTAGACTGTCACGGTAATCATTGTTACGGCCGTGATATCACTTGCTAAAGGCTCCCATTGAAAACAAGCGCTGCAGTTCACTGCAGCATGATGCTGACACGGGAGACCTTGTTTTATCGCGAAATATAGATAAGTTAATTGTATAGTACAAGTACCTATGTATGTGATCAAATAAAAACTTTCTTTCTTTCTTCTTCTTTATCCTAACAACCAGAATAACTACGTTGTCTTCCAATATCCTTCAGTACAATCCTTCTGACTTCAAATTAATAGTAACAGTGCCTTACTGGTGTAATATCTATTCATTTTACCCAACCATCGTTTCAGGTATTTTATGACTAATAAGTACTTAATAATTTATTCTTAACCATGGTCTAAGGTAAAATTTCATATTTATTACATAACATAAATTTGAAAAGTTTTCTAAACATATGGGTCGACCGCCATCCCCAAGTCTTCTATATTTATGAGGTGTTAAATATCGTGAGATTTATAATTTATAGAGGGTCCTTCCCTATTCCGGGTTGCAGGATATTTATTATTTAACACGTTTTAAATTATAAAATATATTAATTGCTGGATTAATTGATATGAATCTTATATCTGCCTTAACATAGACAATGAAACAAAGTTCAGTGGTGGTTATGTATTCTCAAAATATAAAATGTTTCACGCAACTTTCTTATAAAACACAACAAGAACAGTGTTGCCGTAACGTAGAGAAATAATGAACCATTAATTACTTATATAGATAGAAGATACATTCATTTTACAGAAACTTTATACAACATACATACATACATACATAGCATCACGCCTCATTCCGATAGGGGTAGGCAGACACAACGCCCTTCCACTAGCCACGATCCTTGCATATCTCCTTCGCTTCATTCATTCTTATTAAACCTTTCCATACAAGTTCGTCGGTTTAGAGTACTCTTGACCTGGCCCTTATATACAGTGTCCTGGATTTGGTCTTTGATCCAGGAACGTTCGTCTTGGTCTTCCCCTTCCAAATTTCGCATTCACTCTTGACTCATAAATCCTTTTTGTAGGTCTCCTTTCATTCATTATCTCTACATGCCAAATCCATCTAAGCATACCTTTCTCTTATCATATTATTTAAAACTCTCTTACTCAGTTTTAATCCACTCATAATTCTCAACGCTCTCATTTCTACCGCATTTATTTTACTTTACTTTTGTGATTCATCTCTTTCAAAATTCATAACTTTCGTTATGTTTACATTCACTTTCATTCCTTTCCCTTTCAAAGCTTCATTTAATATTTACCATCTCCTGTAGCTCGTATGTAACGTTGAGCACTTGATCATAGGATAATAGGATCATCTTTATACAAACCTAAAAATATATTACTTATAACGATATAGGAACTACAAAAGAACATCTTGTAGAAAACTTACAATGTCATCTACATTTTTTATGAAAATATATATTACAAGGATCCCTCTTCGCTTTATTATATTAGTTTTATGTGTTTACTTTTCACAACTTAATGTTCGCAAAGTTTGAACCTTCGTAGATAATGCGAAAATGTTACGAAGAAATATGGAGGAAATAATTTTGAATCCATCAGGGAAATTTGTACGGTGAAATATTCTTTATTAAACACTTGCACCCTTTATCTTACAAAATTTATTGAAATTACTACACCAGCCTTGACCGTTGTAATTTATGAGCCAGATATAAAAAATCACTTGTTATTCTATCTAGCATGAAATTGTTAAACTAATAGAAAATTACGTACGTAAGCTTTATTTGTTATTTTAAAAAAAATGGCTAATTAAAATCTACAACAAATATTACAAAGATGAAACATTTGTGTTCTGTACATTTTCACACAAAAATACTAGACGGATTAAAAAAAAATCAGCATTGGAAAGCTGCATTTTCACTGAGTGACATAGGGTAAATATTTTCTCAAAAAAAATAGATCCCTAAAAAAATTGCATTAATACAACCCAAGATGTAAAAAAAAATTGTCACAAAATATCTGTCATCGCGTGCGGAAATTATTGATGATAGAACAAAAAAATGTTGTACAGTATTATAGAAATTAATATCTACAACAAAGTCTGTTATACCATATATTCAACTACTGTAGTTATGCCACTATAACTACTTTTTTACATTTTAAAAGTTAATAAAACTGCCTACAACATTCAAACCATATTTTACACTTGTACCTATATTTTATAAAAGACCGCTTCAATACCTGTAACATGACATTCCGTTCAAAAGAAGATATAACGAATATAAAAATATCAATCTAAAGAAAATAATGTTATAACATAATGTAGTAGGATAACAATGGCCGTATTAATTTTGTTCGCAGTGTACCATTGTATTCATGTCATTAAACACACAAATAAACAGAAAAGACTTTATTAGAAAATGACTGATTTTAATCATTAGCACAGTTCTTCTGGAATATTCAGTACACATATTTGTATATCTGTTCTAAAGTAATTAAAAATAAGTGAAATAAAACTTTTACATTAACAAAAATAAACCTATAGTAATCCGCGTGGGTGAAACCGCGGGGCATTGCTATTATACATGTCGGAGTCAAGTAGTTTCCGGAACGCCGGCGCCATCTATTGACGCTGGACAGAGTTAACGAGTCACAGATCGGCTGCCTTTCTCGACAGTTCTCTGGTGGCAGTCTGCCAGAACGGTTCACTGTTGAAACTGTCGCGTTCCTGACTATTATTGTTAATGTGTTTGTGTAAACCGATACTGGGTATATTAAGTGATTGGACATAATAATCTGAGTTAATTAACAAAGTGTTTGATTGCACCAACATTAACACACAACATTACCGAATGCCCACAGTTTGGAGATTGTATTAGACCCCACTAATGACGATGTTGACGGGAACCTATTCTTCTTATCTCTATTTTCCCCGACCTATATATAAGTAGAGCGTGAACTGATGTAGGATTAAAAAAAAACACACATACATTTTTATTCAACTTAAGATAGTTATCTATCTAACGTGGAAAGGTTTTTATTTACAAAAAAATATTTATTTTAAAAGTACATGGTTTTGGGCACGTTCCCAAATCCAAGATCCCGAGAGTTTTCAACTACAGCTGCAAAACCGCTTCGATGACCTTGAGGAATGCGAATCTGTGGATGAGGTTAACAATAGGCTAGCAGAAACTGACCATATGCTTGGGACCAAGTACTTCAAAGCCCGTAAAAAGAAAACCAAGAGGTTATTTGGCTACACTCTCAATCTCATGGAGCAAACACAGACAATGAGCTTGCAGTCTGAGTCCGATTACCGGCATATTAACAGACAGATCTACAAGTCACAAAAACGTGATCTGCGAACCTTCAATACGGAGCGTATCAAAGACATACGGGTATACAGTTATATTCATCGACTCTCAAGCCTGTTTGGCTGCAGATACTAGAGCCAGACATCCCGGACGTCAGGCTGTACGAGATTAGTATGGCTCTCAAACAGATGAAGAACAGCAAGGCACCAGGTGATGATGGAATCACAGCAGAACTCCTGAAGGCGGGTGGAAAACCGGTACTCAAAATCCTTCAGCGAATGTTCAATTCCGTCATCCTCGATGCACAGTGTGGGAGGCATGGCATAGGAGCGTTGTAGTGTTGTTCTTCAAGAAAGTCAACAACACCTTATTGAACAACTACAGACCGATTGCTCTGCTAAGTCATGTCTACAAACTGTTCTCGAGAGTCATTACGAATCGTCTTACTCGCAGATTTGACGACTTCCAGCCCCCCGAACAAGCCAGTTTCCGAAAAGGCTTAAGTACCATAGACCACATCTTTACGCTGCGGCAGATTATTCAGAATACCGAGAGTATAATCAACCACTTTGCTTAGCGTTCGTGGACTATTAGAAAGCCTTCGATTCGGTGGAAACATGGGCCGTGTTGAGATCTTTACAGAGATGCCGAATTGACTACCGGTACATACACGTGTTGAAGTGCTTGTACGAAAACGCCACCATGTCAGTCCGTATACAGGACCAAAGCACAGCGTCTATCCAACTGCAACGTGGAGTGCGACAGGGAGATGTTATCTCCCCGAAGCTTTTCACTGCGGCGCTGGAAGACCTTTTTAAGCTTTTGGAGTGGAACGGACTCGGCATCAACATCAACGGCGAGTACATCATTCATCTACGGTTTGCCGATGACGTAGTCATCATGACAGAGACTCTGAAAGATCTCAATACAATGCTTGAATTCTTCACCAGAGTTTGTCAACAGGTGGGGCTGAAAATGAACATGGATAAAACAAAAATTATGTCTAATATGCATGTACCGCCACACCCAGTCATCGTTGAGGTAACCGCTGGAGCCAGACGGCGTAAGACTGGGCCTTGTGGAGGTCATTACGTGAGACCTATGTCCAGCAGTGGAAGTCCATCGGTTGAAGCGACGACAACGTATATATATATATATATATATATATGTCGGAGTGCAAGAGTCTGTGGAACGCTGGCGCCATCTTTGTATCGGCGTGGGGGCAGAGTCAATAAGTGGCAGTCCGGCCAGACTCTCGGCAGTTCTCGAGTGCCGGTCGGCCGGAGTGGTCGACTGTTGAAACAGTCTCGTTCCTAGCTATTATTGTCAATGAGTTTGTGTAAATTAATATCGGGAACATTAAGAGATTGAACATTATAATCCGAGTTAATTAACAAAGTGTTTAATTGCACCAACATTACCCACGAACGCCCACAGAATAAGAAATGAAATAATGGATCCAATTAATAACGATGTCGGCGGAGAACCCTACGCCCC
>JACTOM010000922.1:2108689-2161777 GCA_015832385.1 Elymnias hypermnestra | reverse complement strand
TATATATACATATATATATATATATATGTCGGAGATTAAGAGAGAACGGAGAAACATAAAACACAGGGGCGTAGGGTTCTCCGCCGACATCGTTATTAATTAGATCCATTATTTAATTTCTTATTCTGTGGGCGTTCATGGGTATTGTTGGTGCAATCAAACACTGTATTAATTAACTCTGTTTATTAACACTAATAGCTAGGAACGCGACAGTTTCAATAGTCGACCACTCCGGCCGACCGCCACTCGAAGACTGCCGAGAGACGGGCCGGACTGCCACTTATTGACTCTGTCCCCACGCCGATACAAAGATGGCGCCAGCGTTCCACAGACTATTACACACGGACTAGCAATCCATAGACTCTTGCACTCCGACATATATATATAGAATACTAGAAAAAACCAGCATGCTGCGCAATTCTAAATATGTCTGAAAACTTCTTCATAAGACAACAAAAAATGCTAAAAAATTCATTGTATGAAAACGGTTAACATTTTTACTTAGGGGCTTTTAAGATGCCATTTGAACAATTTTCTTAATCTAATACAATGCGGCTTCTATGAAATTTAGTGATTCTCATAAAAGTATATAGAAAAGGTGGGGAAGTCGTTTACATAATCAGCATATTATATTTTCCTTTATTTCGGCCATGCAATGTAAGGGTGCTTATTGCTTCACCCAGATGTCGCATTAACTTATGCAAATTGTACCCCATCTTGTCAAAAATGCTTATAACCGACACTATATTAAACTACGTAGACATTTTTATTCTTTTTACGACATAGTTTCCGTTTCATATAAAACTAATGACTCGGCCTGGCTTTGCACGGTTAGAAGAACGTACTATGCCAGTATGCATTGCATCAGTTTGTTGTTGTTGGTGATATAACGTCTACACTACATAAGGTATTTTATTGTATTAGGAAAGAAAAAGATAATAATCATTAATGCCCAAAAGCATCGCATAGTCTTGGGACCTCTTAGCTATAGAAACAATCCCCTTAACTGGACCCTAAATGTACTTATGTGACACATAAAACTTAGAGGTTTGTGAAATCGGGCATTTACTTTTTATAATGATTTTCAACTAACACAACGATCACGACACAACTTGTTTAATTAAAAAAAAAGTAATTTTATACAGTAAACTAATACAAAATGTGGAAGAAAGTGCTATTAGCTAAATCAATTTAAATTTTTATTTCCCATCAGCATGTACATATTTCGTTAACTTGCCAAATAATACCAATATAAAAAGTAAAGCAAAAATATAAAATATAAATAATTAGTCATAATTTCATAATTGGGCCGCCGTTAGAATAGCGCCATAGGGCTTGAGCTCTATATAGAAAAATACCGCGAATGTAATATATGTTGAGTATAATGATGTGTGATACTTTAAAAAACGTGGCTTGATGCCCTCTATATGCACGTGAAATATTTTTGTGAATGTACTAAATATGCGCGAATTATCGTGGAAAACAAGACTTTAACAAGGATTTTATAAAGTTTATGTGCGTGTGGCGCCCGATTTATCGCTGTGACCTAACTTTTTTATATTGTAAATCTACGAAAAATGTTTGTGACTATATTAGTGTAAAATTTTGAATTTTTATTGCAAGTACTTTTGTAGTTATTAAAATTTTTCTTGATATAGGCGTCAGACGCTCTTACAAATTTCAAATTCAAAAACGGTTTTTTCAACTGACTTTCGATAAGTGATGTGATTCGCCGGTTTCAAACTGCCACATAATAATAATAGCCGTTGGTTCAAGTGACGAGTTATGGCGGGCCAAGTAATTATAAATGAGTTTTTGGCATTTACACAGAACAAAATAGATATATTGGATGAAGTGAGTATAGTACAAATTTGTGCTTCGAATTTTTCTGATGCTGAAATTGAAATTGGAAAAAATGTCATTTATAAGTCCTTGGGTGACAAAGCGCGAATAATACAGAGAAAAGGTGACGACAAAAAGAAACGAAATATAAAAGATGTAATAAAATTACTTAAGGAAGTAGATCCTGATATTCAGCCAATTTTTGTCGCTAAGGACTTAAATAGGTTGCCACCGGTTTCATTTGACTATGTCGATGTAACGCGAATATTAAAAGATATGACTATTATGAAAAACGAAATGATTGAGTTTCAAACGACAATTAGTGCTGAAATAGCCGAGTTTCGTAACTCATTTCAAGCTCAGAAAACTTCTAATGTACTCAACAATTTAACGCCAAATGAATTTCAAACGACAATTAGAGCTGAAATTGCCGAGCTGCGTAATGCATTTCAAACACAGAAGACTTCTAACGTACCCAATACTTTATCGCCGATGTCACCTAAATGCCCGAAATCGCTAGAACTTGTGCAAGAGACGCACGCTAAAAACATAAGTGAGACGGCAACAAGTGTAGCGTTGTTTACACCAACTTACAGTGAAATTATTCATAAAGCGCCTTGCACTAGTGATGCCAAAATCACCCGTAAAGTTATAGAAAGTTCGGTTGAGAATTGTATACTTGGTAAAGAGAACGTAAAATTGATCCCTAGTGAGTCTTCTATTGATCATCAATTAGCTACAGATGAAAATGAATTTATTTTAGTTAAAAACAGGAAAGGTAAACGCATATTTAAAAATATGCGAGGAACGTTAGAAAATAAGGGAAACATAAGAGTAGTTGAATCACAATGTTCCATATATGTTTCGAGACTGATGAAAACAGTTACCGAGTCCGACATAAGAGAGCACATTAAAGATCGTGGTGAATGTTGTTGTAATGTCGAATTACTTAAACAATTCAAAGAGACTTCTTTTAACTCATTTAAAGTAACAATACCGTCAAGCAAGCTGAACACTTTTCTAGACACAAACTTCTGGCCTAAAGGTATAATTTACCGTTGCTACCGTGAACGTATAACTCCAATATAATTTTGATGGGTAAGTCACAAAAACAATCAGTTTGCATGGTTACATTTAACTGTAGAAGCGTTAAAAGATCTTTAGAACAAGTACGGGATATATGTGATTTTGCTGATCTAGTGGCATTGCAAGAAACATGGCTGTTACCACACGACCTAAATTTTATAAATGAAGTTAACAAGGATTTTGGTTGCTTTGCTAAGTCATCAGTTGACACGTCATCAGGTATTTTAAGAGGCCGACCATATGGTGGTTTAGCATTGCTTTGGAGAAAATCGATTTTTCCCAACGTCAAAATAATTGATTGCGCTTGTGAGAGGTTAGCTGCAATCGAAATACAGTCGAAGAGTCATACATCTCTGGTTATGAGTGTCTATCTGCCGACTGATTCCGAAGAAAACTTATTTGAATTCACTGACTGTCTGGCAAATATAGCTGCTTTAATAGAAGACAACAGTTCTGAAGCCGTATATATTTTGGGCGACTTCAATGCACATCCAGGAGCTAAATTTTGGAAAGAACTTCAATCTTTTTGTATAGACCAGGGCCTTACTTGCGTAGATAAAGAAATACTCCCAAACCAAACACACACGTATGTGAGTGAAGTAAATGCTGCTGAAAGATGGTTGGATCATTGTGTGGTAACTTGTGCCGCTCGGGACACCATTAAATCTATACGAGTTGCATATGGTGTTTATTGGTCTGACCATTTCCCGGTTGTAATAAATTGTGAATTCAAAATGAACCTAACTTCACGGTCTATGAAAAAGAATATAGATGAACTAAAGGACATAAAATGGGGTCTTCGGCATACAAAGCAAATTGAATTATATAAAAGTTATTGTAGTAATAATTTAAGCTCATTATCATCCTCTAATCAATGTCATGATTGTGCTATTTATAAATGTGATCGACACTTATACTTAATTGACGAATATTATAATACTATTGTGTCTGTACTGCAAAACGGTGCCAAAGCTAGTGTAATATCGCATAGTGGTGCACGGAAGCAATCTAAGAAAATTATTGGTTGGAATTACCATATCAAAGATTGTTATCTAAAAGCTAAATTATATTATAACTGGTGGTGCTGTAATGGAAAGCCTAGCTCAGGTGAACTATGTGAACTCATGGTAAGCTCTCGTAAAATTTTTAAAAATAAACTGAAATGGTGTCAAAATAACGAAGAAAAAATTAAACTTGATATCTTGGCCATGCATAACAGTGAAAGAAATTTTGGAAAGTTTTGGCGAGCTACGCGTTCGCTAGATTATTGTACAAGTGTTCCGGTATCAGTAGAAGGTATAAGTAACGGACCTGAAATTGCTAACTTATTTTCGCACCATTTCAGAGTTGATGCGCTACCAGCTAGTATTGACACTAATAATGTTAACATTTCTAATTCAGATGAGTATAATTCAACATGTTTCACGCCAGATGAAATTGCAAAAATTGTTAGTAAAATGGAAAAGGGTAAATCACCTGGAATAGACGGACTGAGCTTAGAACATATTCTATACGCAGGTAGTGAGATATTCACTGTATTATCTGTTTTGTATAACATGTGTATTAATTTTGGTTACCTTCCTAAAGCACTTATGAAAACCATGGTGATTCCTATACCAAAAAGTAAAACTGGTGATCACTCTAGTCTCAAAAATTACAGACCGATTTCTCTTGGAACTATATTAGGTAAAATATTGGAAAGACTAATACACCCCAGTTTAAAGGATAATATGCAGTTAGAGGAAGCGCAGTTTGGTTTTCGTCCTGGTCTCTCAACAGATTTAGCCATTTTTAGCCTGAAATCAACAGTAGACTATTATGTCAAAAGAGATACATCAGTGTACGCGTGCTTCTTGGACTTAAGCCGTGCTTTCGATCTTGTAAATTATGATTTACTTTGGAAGAAGTTATACTCCACAAAGACACCTAAAAGGACGATAAATCTGTTGAAATACTGGTATGAAAATCAGGTAAACAGTGTAAGATGGGATGACGCGACTTCCGACGAGTATAAACTAGAGTGTGGAGTCAGGCAGGGTGGATTGACTTCCCCAGACCTTTTCAACCTCTATGTAAATGATTTGATCGGGGAATTGAGGAATTCTAAGTCTGGATGTCACATAGGGACCACTTGCTTGAATAATTTAAGCTATGCGGATGATATGGTCCTTCTTAGCCCCTCGGTTAAAGGCCTCCGCAAACTGATAGGAATCTGTGAACGTTATGCAGCGTCGCATGGTCTAAAATACAACATCAAGAAAACTGTAACGATGGTTTTCCGCTCAGGCAGAGGTCCGGAAATCATTCCAGTAGTTTACCTTGACGATTATGTATTAAAAAGGGTTGAGCAGTTCAAATATCTAGGGCACATATTAACTGAAAATTTTATGGATGACAATGACATCGAAAGAGAACGCCGTGCTCTGGCTGTAAGATGCAACATGATTGCACGCCGTTTTGGAAAATGTACCGACAGTGTCAAAGTAACATTATTTCGGGCGTATTGCCTATGCTTTTACACTTGTCAGCTTTGGACAAAATTTTCTAAACGTGCAGTTAATAACATCAGGGTGCAATATAATAATGCGTATCGTATTCTGATGAGATTACATCGATCATGTAGTGCATCTGCCATGTTTGCTAATGCCAGAATACCAGATTTTTATGCAATCATAAGATCGCGCATTGGAAGATTCTGGAACAGAATACGAACCTCCGACAACATAATTATTAAGACGTTGACAGAAAATTTTGATTGCTCAATTTTTAAGTTTTGGCATTCCGTGCACCACAGTCCAAATAATTAGATTTAGTTTCCAATTATAATTATTATTATTAATTTTGAATTATCTTACTTTATTTTATTTTACTTTGTATTTTATTTTATTTTTATTAATATTTTAGTTATTTAAATTATTTAAATTTCTTGTAATAATTTATTTCATTTAACTGTGACTGTATCGTGTGTGACTGTAATGGGTATTTACCTGAGAAATAAATATTATTATTATTATTATTATTTATTATAAAGACGCAACCTCAGATGTGGCGTTACAATGTTGGTTTTTCTCTGCCATAATGTGGGTAGTCGGGCGAGGAGATCAACGTCGGGTATTTCAATAAAATATTACACGATACAATTAGTTCTTTCTTTATTAATTTCACTATAATAAATCAACACTTACAATTTTAGATAATTAACTAAGTATAACTAGATTTAAAACATTCCAGCAGAACACGCACGCGTGCGCACTCTATGAAATCCGAACCAATAATGGCCGCCACCCTAGCGCTCGGTGTTATGTCAGCCGTCAACCTCAATAATGTCAAGTCCGATTCGATTGTAAACCGATTAACAATCTGTGCGCCGTCAAATATGATAATGATAAAATAAAATTAGATTAAAATAAAAATCCGTCTTTTTATGGAGCTACAAAATAGATAATTTTGTGGCATTATTTTCGGATTCTTTTGTGTTTTTTATAATGCGGATGGTTTAGCGCTTAACTAATGGGTGATAATGCATTCACCAATATACAGTCTGAAATGGAAGCGCTTTAATCTGATAAGTTACAATTTACCTCTAATGGTTTCTACACAGCATTGTACTGGAACACTTACCTGTTGCTTTGCTGTACGTTTTTGCTGGTAGGGTGATAACTAGCCACGGCCGAAACACTAGTGGAAACTCAGGCTAATTAGAAAATGCATTTTCCTAAATGCGCCCTACTGGAGATCGAATCCGGGACCGCTTGCTACCAATGCGAGTACTCCTATTGCGTCAGCAAGACCGTCCAGAATGTAAAGATTTATGTCTAAAAATATACTTTAAATAAGTAAGCAGCCGCTCATTAAAATTCCACTGCTGGGCACAGGCCTTCTCACTCACACGGAAGAGGGTTTTCAGTGCATAGAGCCACCACGTATGGTACGCAAGTGAACTCTCTATTCATTCACTCTCATAGTCAGATGTGACGGGAATCCGACACTCGCTAAAAGAGATCAGGTTAACGGAATCTCCAAGGCACGGGGGTGAAACACATCGCCAAACTTCCTAACTTCAAGCAACAATTTGGGAAATTCTTAATAGAAATTCTGGACTCGAACCCAGGACCTTCTATCTGTAGTTGAATATGTTAACCACTACACCAATGAGTGTTGTGTATAAACTTAAAAAAAAAAAAACAAACTAAAATATCTCTTTACATCGCGACAATGGGCAACGCAAGCATAACATACATAAGTTGGTACTTCGAATACAGTACAGTTCACGGCGTATATATATTAGAAAACTTGTTGTACGTCCATAAAAATATTGACTCTTTTAGGAAGAAAAGTGAATACACCTCATATAACTTAAGAAATAAAAATAAAATTGCTGCAAATTCTAGTAGGCTACATAAAATTGACAAGTCATTCAAGGGTAACTGTATACGTTGCTACAACAAGCTCCCAGAAGAAGTTACAAAGATGTCTCTTAATAAATTTAAATCTTTTATTAAAAGAAAACTAATTGAGAAATCATTCTATAATTTGAAAGAATACTTAGAAGACAAAAAAGCGTGGGAGTGAATGAATTGCTCTATATATATATAGATATAGAATATTTTTAAATTAAATATTGTAATGATGATAACAACAAAAAAAAACGTACACCCGACTGAGTTTGTTGTGGGCTCTTCTCAGATCAGGGCGCGAAGGAACCCTCTAACTTTAGATTGTAAGTCGTTCTTTTATGTTATCATCAGTCATTCATTTAAATAATATATAGAAAAAAACGATATTTGACGATTTAAAAGTGCTGTAATAGGCCTACTTGAATAAAGATATTTTGACTTTGACTTTGACTTTGAATATATAATTATTCGTATATATGTATACACAGACGTCTGGGAAAACAGATAATAAGTAATAAATGTATTATGGCTTATCTCTCTCCCTATAAAACTGTAAAACTTTTCAACAAGCTATATCCCAACGATTGAATAAACAGACACTAGAAAAAATATCTTAATAAAAATATAAGACAAATACTGTTTCCATTAAATTGGAAATATGTTTTCTTCACGTCCAACTTTCCATAATTTGTTTGAAATACAACTTTATAAAATATCCTAAGGAGCTTTTACGTTGTTAATTTTTGTTTAACAAAATTAGAAGGGTCGCGCTTTGAATTAATGTCTGTGTCTAACAAGTATCAGGTGAAATATAACACAATACTTTTCAATTTACGTTACTGAAGAGAATAAGGTTTAATTGTATTTATTTTAGGAAGAAATACGATATATTTAGGTATTCATTTTAAGAAGTCACAATAGTGCAGTATTTAGGATTTACCTTTATAAAAAGATGTGCTTTTAGGAAAACGAAATACTCTTGAAAAACCTGAATACCCTGTCCACATTTCTGACTTGTATTACACATATATTGATAAATAACTGAGTTTTCATGTCCCATTCAATACACACGTGGAACACTGAAAATCCTGGCCAGGCCAGGGCCCGTAGACAAGTCAGTTCCAAAGATTGCTAACTCTTGAAAAATGTATGGGAATAACGTTTCATATCGAAACTTATTGAAAAATGACTTGTCTAAGGGCCTGGGTCTGCCAATCAGCAATGGGGCAGCATGGTGGTTTTAATATTTAAAAGCCTTAAACCCAACAAAAGAACATTAATAAGATTACGTCGTCAATAGACCGTTAATAAAATTTACATTATAAATCTACAAATTTAAAACAAAGTCGTGTTAATTACACCATTTTGTTGGATTCGTTTACGCCTAGAATAGCAGAATAAGTATTTAAACATTTAAAAAATATAAAGAAAATATTATACACACGAAATAAATACACGAATCGAAATTAAAACAAAAATATGAGATATATTTGACAAATGTTTCAAAGTTTGGTCTGCGTCATTCCAATGCGATCGCAATGTATTTAGGAAAGAAAGGTGATGTTTGGTTAAGATTAAAGAAATAAATCTTGGATCAATTTTGAAAAATGTTTCATCAAATGAAAAGGTTTATTAACAGTGGGTAACATTGGCTACGTTTTACCCCGTAATTCTCGCGGGAACAGTATATTCAGTTGTTCTCGCTAAGCTTTGAAACCCAATTTTGACGGGATTTTCACTGTAGATATCTAACGATGTAATCTATAATATCGTCCACTTTTTACCACAAATTTCCCACGGGAAAGAGGAAAGCCGGGCATTCATATAATATGAGACTTAACAATATATAACATAGTATACTTAACCATATATATCTAAAAATAATGGTAAATCATAGTTAAAAGGAATTTTTTTACACAATTACTTCACAAAAACTACAAAATTGCTTAAAAATATGGTGTATTTTGGAATAAACCTAGTCCCATAGGAAAATAATGATAGGCATGCTTATTGACGAAGAAGAATATATATGCCGATTTTCAATCAGAACAGTTTTACTTATCTGGTGATAAATCATTGAGTGATCGCTAGATTCTGGCCTCATGAGTATATCTGGATATTCTTTTTTAGTAAGCGTCTACATGGCGAAAGCTAAACTTCAAGTCAATCGGGTATACAGTTCTCGTGATGAGCAAGTGAGTGAACGTTTCGTATACATATACATACAACGTGGAGTAATTAGCGTAGTTCCCGATACCGTGGGAATATAATACTGAGGGTTAACATCGCAAAAGGAATCACTTAGCTAAGTTTCAAGTCAATCCGGTAAATGGTTTTGAAAATGCCGTTGTGAATGAATGAGTGAGTGAGTGATCGTTTTTGGTCTACACTTCAAAAGAGACAAAGAAAGAACAATTTTGGTTAGCATGAAAAAGGTTATAGTGACACAACATTAAAAGATAGACAAATACTATCATAACCTTTTTTGTAGAAAATTTAAAGGGAAACAATTTTGTTATACTTGATTTTCACGTAACTTTTACCAATTAGGCAGCAAAAGCTCCCATTAGAAAAAAAACTGATTTTAATACATTATTCGTTGGTGCACCGGTCCTAATAGTCTATGCGTGATTATATTGATTATATTCGTCGATAAATGGGCTATCTAATATTGAAAGAATTTTTCAAACCGTAACAGGGTCCGTAGACAAGTCAATTTCGAAAATGGCTAACGATTAAAAAATTTAGGGGTATGACGGGTCGGGTATGACGAAAAATGTTTCGATAACTTTCTATGTGAAACGTCATTCCCATATATTTTTTTGGCGTTAGCAATCTTCGAAAGAACTCGTCTAGAGGTCCTGGGCCCGTAGACAAGTCACTTTCGAAGATTTCTAACGCTTAAATGTATGGAAATGACGTTTCATATCGAAAAATGAAACGTCATTCCCCATAAATTTTTTAAGCGTTGGCAATCTTCGAAAGTAACTTGTCTACGGGCCCTGTAGTAGTTTCCATCTTTAAAATAGCAAGAAATTCGCGATTTCAAAATGTAGTCGAAATTTTCCAAACGCAGTCGAGTTTTTCGCGGTTATATAATACTTTGCAATAAATGCAAATAACTGCCATCTTGGAACATCGCATCATCAAAGTGGTTAAGTCGGATAAGTGTGGAGCCGTGGAACTTTTCGCTGAATCTACTTGACTTATCGTGATGCCCTTAATTAAGGAATCCGCCGGGTATCCCAATGACTTACACTAATTACTATTTCTGTGGGAGCTTAAGGACGTCGAATCTCATTAAAGCAGGTCCTAAAGCAATCGTAAAATCGCATAGTACACGCTAACCCATACTCGAGTGCAAAAATCCTATTTTCTATACAAAAACAAGACTTTTTCTTAAATATCTTTCAATCTTCATCTCAAAATATTCTATATTCGAGTAGGCTCAAAGAGCGCTGAATTGAATCGTCAGTAATCTGTTCGTTGGTAACGAGTCTACCATCGGTTCGGAATGTTAAATACACTGAAAAGGAACCGACAAGAAACTCAACGGTTACTTTTTTAAATATAGTATTGTATGATACAATATGTAATATATTACTTCTGTGTGCAACTGGAATCAAGTCCAAACATTTTTATCGCTTCAATAATCTTCAAAATTTTGTAAACGGATGTTCTTCCGGTATTTTTTAAAACTATACAGAGGCAAATCTAAAACAAACCGCGTATGCTCAACCCGACAAATGATTTCTGAACCTTCTTCACTCTAAAATATGGAATTACAAGTTTGTTTTTATTTCTTCTATTAAAATAGTGTATTTCACTTTATTTGCTGTATAAGCGTGTGTTATTAAGGATATATAACTTGTTGTTAAGTCAGAAACACGAGATTCTAATTGATATATGGCATTCTTGTTCAAATCCGAAAAGTACAATGATATATTTAAATAAGTAAATAAATATGTATTAAGTATAGTGTTTGAAATACCTTTTGTACTAGTGATATATTTTTAAGCAAATAGCAATATGATTTCTTTTAAAATGATGATCTCGGTATATAATCATCGATATTACAAAAACGTCAAATGTCTTTACTACAAGTTGACCGTAGGGACAGAATATATACTGTTTTAACCCAGTTTAATCGTTTTGGCATTTTAATTAATTTCCGTGACCTCTCAACTCTGAAATAGATAAAGCGGTCATCCCGTTTGTTTTTCATCCCGTCAAAATTGTTTCTCGTGTTTACCTAACATCAAGTTTTATTTGCTACATATTTCCTTTATTGGTCACTTTGTTGCTACATATTTCAATATCAAAGTGGATATCCAATTCCAAGTATTTTTTGCACTTCAATATATATTCATGACATAAGATGTTCCCACACACGAAGAAGATGAGGTGAAATAAGATTTGGCAAGGCACGATGAAAAATATACAAAAATGCTTTCTACCTTGTTGTTTACAAACAAGTTGTTTTTTTTATATGAAAGTTTTGGCAGTCTTGATTGGGTAATGAAGCGATTACTCCGATTATTACCAAAGGTTCCGGACTCGATTAACGGCAGGGCAATATAAGAAGAGATACGATTTGAACGCAGTTGCTTCTGCGAGGGTGTCATCTCGTTGAAGGAGGCAATGGAGAGAGAACGGGAAAACTGCAGCAGATGCCTCTATTCTTCGAAGGCTGAATCAAGAGTCTTTGTGAACAGTTCTGGTCTCCTGCTTCAACCACCTTAGTCTATTTGTAATTGGTCTGTCTGGAGGATATTGGTGCGGGCCACAAATATTACGCGAATATTGGTGCGGGCCATAAATGTTATGTTATGAAAATATTGTTGTGGGCCACAAGTGTAATAAGAATATTGGTGTGGGCCATAAATTTTGTGAGGATATTGGTGAGGGCCACAAATGTTATGCGAATTTTGGTGCGGGCCATAAATGTTATGAGGATATTGTTGTGGGGCACAAGTGTAATGAGAATATTGGCATGGGCCATAAATTTTGTGAGGATATTGGTGCGGGCCACAAATATTACGCGAATATTGGTGCGGGCCATAAATGTTATGAAAATATTGTTGTAGGCCACAAGTGTAATAAGAATATTGGTGTGGGCCATACATTTTGTGAGGATATTGCTGTGGGCTACAAATGTTATGCGAATATTGGTGCGGGCCACAAATGTTATCCAAATATTGGTGCGGACCACAAATGTTATGAGGATATTTTTATGGCCCATAAGTGTAATGAGAATATTGGACCGGGTCATAAATATTGTGAGGATATTGATGCGAGACACAATTGTTACGATACTTTTTTTTGCCGGTCACATTTTATCTAATAATAATAACTTTATTTATTTGGGCGTGAAAAGAAAGATACATAATTAAATTATCCTGGATCCCTATACTAGGTAGGCCCGTGAGTTAGGGGTCAGTGTCCTCCAGATTTTACAATATAATACGCTTAACCGATATAATGAAGAGAAAATTAGAAATAAATACTTAAATTAAAGCTAATTCATAATATAAAATTAATATAAGTGGTTGTGTGTATGTATGTGCTTAATTAGATTAACATATTTTCTGTTTCATTATAGTCTATTTCAAAGAAAGTTTTTTTTTATTTTTTATTCAATGTGGGGCTGTTTCATTTTAAAATACGTTCTGCTTTATTTATTGTATACAGCAATTGAGACATATAGGGTAATTGACGTCTCACGAAGGCGCTTCTTGTCCAATATACGCGTTGTGGATGTCTTCGTGACTGTATAGTTGGTGAATCTGGGATTATTTGTCTTATATGGATACGGGTTACACACTTTTCTATATATCATTTCTGTACAGTAAGTAAATCAGTTAGTTCCCTTATAGAGTTTCTAGGTTGGTAATAAATTTATATTTTTATAATTTTTACATACATAGCATCACGCCTCATTCCCTTAGGGGTAGGCAGAGACAACATCCTTCGACTTGCCACAATGCATGCATATCTCCTTCGCTTCTTTCATTTTCATTAAACCTTTCATACAAGTTCGTCGCTTTAGAGTACTCCTGACCTGGCCGTTATTTAAAATGTCCTGGATTTGGTCCAGGAATGTTTGCCTTGGTCTTCCCCTTCCAACTTTCGCATTCACTCTTGACTCATAAATCCTTTTTATCTCCTTACATTCATTCTCTCTACATGCCCAAATCATCTAACCATAACTTTCTCAATTTTAGTCACTACGTCTTCTTTTATACCAAAACGTTCTCTTATCACACTATTTATTACTCAAAATACTTATCTATCAAAATATTGCCATTCACCATAGATTCATTTCGTTCAAAAAGCATAACTTTCGTTTTGTTTCTATTCACTTTCATTCCTTTCCATTTCAAAGCTTCATTCATAATATTTAGCATCTCCTGTAGTTCATTAGCGGATGACGTAAGTATTACTTGATTATCAGCGTAGAGTAAACATTTTATGAGTAATTCATTCATTCTTAAGCCATACATATTTCTTTTAAATCTGTCAATCATTTATCCGTGAATAGGTTGAACAGCCATGGTGACACAACACATCCCTGTCGAACACCTCTTTCGACAGGAAACCACTCTGTCTACGCTCCGTTTATTCTGACACAAGCACTAGAACCCTCATAGAGAGTCTTCAATGCTCAATCAGACAACCGCTCACCCCATACGTAGATAACGTTGACCAAAGCTCATTACTCACCACACACTTATAAGACACCACACACTTTTTAGATTAAACTTATTCACGTTTCTATTGAGTTGTCAGTGAAAATATACTAATATGAACTGCGTTGTCAATCGCGTAGAACCTGATCCAATGGGAATATATGAAAATCCGTAATATGTTATCGTCTATACAACGAAAGGAGTCACTTTGCTAAATTTAAAAGCATTTAAATCAAATTTATTTCCATTTCTCGTACAGATAGGCAACCAGTACCCTCACCAACTATAACTATATACAAGAAGAAAACATATGCTGACTTGGAAATTCACAAAATAGTAAATTAATTAAAAGAGGGAACATAATTTATTGGTTAAGCATAAGTGCATGTTGAACAGCAAATTGGTACGTATAACTATGTGGGTTTGCAAGCACAGATGTTTTGATTATTTAATTAAGTTCTCAGTCGATATCCTCTAACTATATCTTTAGTAATTATTTTTAGGTTAAAGTCATTGAGCTTGATAATTATAGTTTAAAAACACCTAATTAATTCATTAAATAAACAAGGTGCTTGAAATGCGTAATGTCTACTAGTGAACTTCCTATATACTCGCGAATAGTTTTAAAAATATCGTGATTAGTAAATAAGTGAGTTAGTTTAGAATCTAATACTATGTTTGCTTTATTTGAATAAAGCCAGTTCTTAGTAATTTGGTTGGATGATTTCAATAACTATAATATTTTTTGTATTTTACATGTATAGATAACAGCATTAATTATATAACTCTCATGAAACGTAATAATTTCGAACGAAACACAACAATTGTTGAAGTTAAACTTCATTAGGTGCATAAGGGTAAAATTTTTACGGATGAAACGCGTGGTTAGCGTCACGAAGATATGCAGCATTTTTATGCTAATTCGTTTGAAGGCTAGGTAGTTTTGATATTTAAAAATAATATGTGGCATTTTAAAGGTGGAGTTACGTAGTATTTCAGTGGATATATGGGGAAATCCGGACACATAAATTTGATTAAAACCGACCCAGACGTGTAAAATATGTTGTATTTATATATTCCCTAGTCAAGTTTAAATTCAACATTTAACAAATGATATTATAAATATCTAAGCTAAAATTATTTATCAATTTGATTTTTTTTACTTTTGACATATTTTTTTAAAGCAATTATAATAAATTTTTATTATTACCACAATTTGGTTAAATGTTAGTACACACGATGAAACAAACGAAAAAAACGAATTTACATTCCAACGTCAAACAAAAGTCCAAATCTGAAGCGGAAAATTGATATAATTATTTTGTTGGATTCATTAGTGTGCCTTTATAATTAAATTTTACAAAATCTACATATATTAAAGAACAATATTAAAGAAATAATTTGGGAAATATTTCTCTGTCTTTTTCTTTCCGTTATGAAATCAGAATCAAAATTCTTTTATGTAAGCACGCTTACACACTAGCGCGTAGTACAGCACTTTGGAATCGTAAAATAATATATTTTTCCAACAAATTCTTTCTAATGTGTACATAATGAGTAACTTAAAATTTTTGAAAACCCCACAACATTCATTAAAGTCCCGCTGCTGGGCACAGGCTGGTGGTTATTAGAGCATAGACCCTATAAGCCGCTACACTGCGCGTTGGCATAATACACAAGTGCACTTTCTGTTTCTTCATTCTCATAATCCGATGTGACGAGAATCTGACTCGACCGGAGGGAGATCAGGCGCAGGATCCACGGCTTAACGAGCTCTCCGAGGCACGGGGTTGGAGCACACCGCCAACTTCCCAATTATGGGCAAACATTGAGAAAATCTTAACAGAAATCTCAATATCGATTTTTTCATTGACCCGACCCGGGACTCGAGCTCAGAATCTCATGTCTGTCGCCGAACATACTAACCACTTGAACATTGAGGCAGTCGGGTACTATCTATTTATTATCATCAAGTCTCCCGTAATGACGTCCACAAGGAACTATCTTGCGCCGTATAGTTGCAGCGGCTCTTTATATCATTGGTCCAACTTGTGGGGTCTACCTACACTGCGACGTCTGGTATGGGGTAGCCTTTCCACAACCTCCAAGCTCCAAAGTCCATCGCTTCTGCGGACTATTTGCCCCGCCCATTGTCACATGAGCTTTGCGATTCGTAGGACTACGTCGATGACTTGGCTTCGTCTACGGCTCTCCACATTTTTGATATGACAGAATTGAAAAACTCGAACCATAGTCCTATCCATTACCCGCTGAGTAATGGTGCTGCCACTTTGCTGTTTAAGAATGTTTATAAACATTAGTAACCATTTTCTAACAAACATTTGATGTTTTAAAAACTTTTTATGTTAGGTAATATTAGTAAACATTTCTAAACAAAATTGTTAGTTAACATTTTGTAACATATAAAATCAATTGTTATCATTAATTAGTAAACATGTATGTAGGTGACAGCACGATATACGGAGAGCGAGGGGGCCCGTTCAGTCCAATTTTTTTCAGGTTTTATAAATGTTTGTAAACATTTCTGTCAGTGTAAGATCACAGTAAAGAAAGAAAACATATAACAGTTAATAACATGTCTGAAAACGTTTTCAAAGAGCAGAGTGGCAGCACCATAACCCTGAGCTTTCGTATGAGGCCAATATTCAGCGCTCACGTTTCGAAGCCATAGCTTACTAACAATACGCACTGTTCGAAGACCTTTAGCTCTTCAGGTACTGATGGATTTTGGACGAACACACCAGGTCTCCCATCGCTTCCCGAATGCTACCCAACCGAATTGGATTCAGCAAATTAGCTCTTTCTCGAAATTGGATCTACCTATGTGGACTATATGTCCAAGGTATGTGTACTTATCAATTATTTCAAGTTCTTGTAATATGAATTATTTTGAAAGATTAAGAAGAAATGTAGTTTGAAGTTTTTTTTAAGAGTTAATTCATACACTTCTTACCTCCAGAACGTCAATATTGACTTCGGTTGTCTACCAATTTATTCTGTATTTCGCTATTTTTTACGAAAACACACCAAAATTTATTACTGGAGGTATTTAGTTTAATATATAATAAAAACTTAATATAATTAAACTTTTTATTGCTACCTCGACAAGAAATACAGAGATAACATCAATTCACGTGTAATATTACAGCGAAGGATCAAATTATTGTGTTAGTATAAATACGACAGCGGAAAAATAAATAATCACAATAAAACCAGTAGTGTTAATTAAAGGTGGGTTTTTCAAAATGTTTATTACATTTATGCATTATTGTGATGGCACTTTGACTTGAATTGACTCAAATTTTGGATGATGAACTCTAAGTTACATTAAAATATATATATTTTAGAATGGTCTCAAGGGTCTAGTAGTCAGCTTTTGTGGTGACGGACATGTGTTGTTGGCTTCATATCCCGTGTCGGGTGAATTTAGAAACGATATTGGTTTTTCTCTTAAAACAATCTCTTGTGGGACGTTGATTAGCTTCTATAATGTGTACATTCTTGATGACACAAATAAATGCGACACAAATTGTCGAGCGTTTAGATAAATATATATACATAACACTTTAATATATACCACACACGAAACATAAATAAAAAAGCAAGATAAAAAGAAAAAAGTATAAAGTGCGTGCGTACGAAGTACATGTATCAGAAGTGAAACTTCTTTGGCAAACTAAGTCTTAAGTCATGTTTATATTTATATAAATCTAAAAGTTTACATTTCCAAGACAAATTATTGAAATTGAAATCTCAAATGTCAATACATATATATATATATATATATGGATGTTAAAAACAAAGTCACAATAACTGCCTTTTAAAGATTTCTAACGATTTTACTTTTGTAGTATTCATTGGCTGATTAATCCACAAATTAGCCACGCTGATTGAAAACGATTGATAACAAAATTTAGTTGTATAACTTTAGATGAAGTTTAGATATTTTAATTCTTATTTTAGTCACCATAATTGAAAATGAAACTGCTAGTAGTCCTTGCGCTTATTGCCGTCGTAGCGGCACGCCCGGAAAACGACTACAGTCGCTACGAAAATTTCAATATCGAGGAGATAACCGGCAATATTCGTCTCTTGGAAGCCAACGCAAAATGCTTCACTAACACTGGAAAATGTACTCCTGAAGGCAAAGATATTAAGGGTAAGCGTATTCTCATTTTCGTCAATGCATTGATCGAAGAGCTGAGGAGCGTCAAAGTCGGCTGTTATCTTGGCAATGACTGTGTAAATAACTTTAACTGCGCTGATGATTATTTCTTAGGCTTTCGGTAAAAGGCTTGCAAAAATTTATTTCAATCTGTGAACAATATGTAGTTGCTCATGGATTGAAATATAATGTCGCCAAGACGATGATTATGCGGAAGATTAGCAGAAACGGTCCATACAAAATTCGGGTAGTTCGGTTGGGTGATACACAGATCCAGGTGGTAAAGCTATTTAAATATCTGGACACTTGCTAAATAAAGATTGAATTATTATTGTTATTCAAAGCTTTTTTATTGACCATAGATGAGCGCGGGACCGCGATATGACCAAATAGTAAGTGATGATTCTGTCTAAGATGGAATCTCTTGATCTCTCTCTTGATGCAGCAGAACTTGTCTACCACGATAGGAGGTCCGAGGTTCGTCACAAATGGCCTCATCTATTTAGAAACCATAACGCTCACCGTGAAAGAGTGTTCATCCAGTAATATTACTCCATTTCAAAAATCAAAATTACAAAACAGTGATTTTTGTATATTTTGTAAACCGACTTACATCTACGCCTTTCTTTAATTACATTTTTTTCTTACAGAATGGATTCCTGAAAGTATACAATCAAACTGTGGAAAATGTTCGGATAGACAGAAAAAGCTTGTGGCCCTTGTAATTAAAGCTATCATAGAACAATTGCCAAAAGAGTGGGCGAAGCTTAAAGCAATGCACGACCCAGATAACAAATACCAAAAAGCTCTTGATAAGTTCATTGCAGAATATGCCAATTAAATAAGATTAGGGAGGTTATAAAAAAAATAAAAATGTAATACGATATGATAACTTTTTCTTTAATTCGGCCTTTTTCATTGCTAAACGGTTAGCGCTTGACTGTATTATTACCTGACTGTATATATTGTTACAGCGTAAAAACGAAAGCACGCTGGTAAGAGGTAAGAGGTAATTATTAAGAAGTAATTATCGGGACCGCAATGCAAAGTTTTTACTTGGCTAGTCATAAAAAACTCCAACTCACATTAACTGACAACTTTGGTTGTCTCCATTAATTAAATATTAACTAATGATTACTTCACTATTTAAATTTATACAACTTAGCACAATTTCTCTTTAATAAAATTACTCCACGAAGCAGCTGGAAAGGCTATATCCACAAAATTGTTCCGTTTCTTAAAGTTATCTCGGATTGCATAACATTTTTTGGTTTGGATTTTTAAGTTTTGTCACCCAACTATCAATGGTCTAACACTAGGGTGGTCACTAACTGGCCAATGCCGAATCCTCCCAGCTGTTGAGGCTGAGAAAAATTAGAATGTACAATATAATTTCCCAAATTTGCTTAGCTAGGAATAGAATCCCGTACCTCTGCTTTCAAAGCCAGTATCCGCACCATTGAGTCTTTTTTTTTCACTGGGAAATGTATTTACGCACTAACCCCGACCCGTAGCTCGGGAGTGTGGAACTCTGCGAGAGAGAAAAACTCGCAATGCCCTCTAAAACCCAGCGGAACCCTTTTCATCCATGAGTGAGACACGTTAGGATAAGCTTGCGCATCCATACCCGGTGTCTCGGATTTCCCCAATATATGTGTATATATATCCGAAAATATACTCAGAAAAATTTATTGCAATAATCTATTTATATAAAAATGAGAAATTTTAAGTAAAGTTAACACGTTTAACATAATTGTCAGCGATTGACACAAGAGTTTAAGCGTATGTGCATCAAATCACTTCTGACTTGTGTACTTTGTACGCACGTACTTTTAATTTATTAGCACTTGCAGCACCATAGGGACCACAGATGCGTTGCTGACCTAATAGAAACGAATTTATTCGCCTCTTAAACGTCTCTAAATAAGCTTGTGGAAATTGATTTCCGTGTTTGTAGAAATTATGCAATTATTTCGATTTCGCTAAAATGCAAACAGCTATAAAATTTTCCAATAATTTATAATATAGTTGTTTATTTGTACATACATAGCATCACGCCTCATTCCCATGGGGTTAGGCAGAGACCACGTCCTTCCACTTGGTATGATCCTTGCATATCTCCTTCGCTTCTTCCAATCTCATCAAACCTTTCATACAAGTTTGTCGATTTAGAGTACTCTTGACCTGGCCCTTATTTAAAATGTCCTTTGTCCTAAAATGGATTTGGTCCATGAACGTTCGCCTTGGTCTTCCCCTTCCAACTTTCGCATTCATTCTTGACTCATAAATCCTTTTTGTCAGTCTCCTTTCATTCATTTTCTCTACATGCCCAAACCATTTAAGCATACATATCTCGATTTTAGTCCTACGTCTTCTTTTAAACCACAACGTTCTCTTATTACACTATTTCTTACTTTGTCATTCAATTTCAACCCACTTATACTTCTCAACGCTCTCATTTCTACCGCATTTATTTTACTTTTGTGCTTCTTCTCACATACCCAACTTTCACTACTATACATTAGTGTTGCATGCACAGCCAGTATGACACTTTGACACACCATCTGGCTATTCAAAAAGGCGTGCAGAGCACAATTTACCATTTCCCTGTATTCACTCTCCTTTTAATACCACTTTCACATGATCCATCTTTTGTAAATTTAGATCCCAAGTACACAAATACTTTTACCTCTTCCACTAGTTTCCCATCTATCATAATATAGCCATTCATCATAAATTCATCTCTTTCCAAAAGCATAGCTTTCGTTTTGTTTACATTCATTTTCATTCCTTTCCTTTTCAAAGCTTCATTCATAATATTTATCATCTCCTGTAACTCATTAGCGGATGATGCAAGTATTACTTGATCATCAGTATAGAGTAAACATTTAATGAGTAGTTCATTCATTTTTAATTCGTAATCCAAACATAATTTCTCTTAAATCTCTTTCTTTTAAATCTTTATTTTTTATTTGTGACTCCTGATATCCCAGATGAGCCTGAATGCGCAAACGTACCCAGCCTCCTTCGAGTATCAAAGGAAACATCGCCTACCTTTTCCCCCTCTCATTCGTACGTTTGAGGAGAAAGGCTAGTATATTATACATATACTCAAAATTTACGAACCGAAAAATCTTTCTGAGTTTTGTAGAGACCAAGATTTTTACAAACTTTTGTTTTTAGCCCCGCATATATGAAGCCTATCTTGTCATGGCGTTAACATGGGTCTCTAGTCCTTAGTTGAAACTTGATTTATATACGAGAGCCTTAAAAGCCTTGCAAAGTTTTACGTGAATTATATTATGTATCCTTACATATTATAGATTAAACTTCTCCAACGATTTTGTCTATACACGTTAAATAAGGGAACTACAAAGCAGATTTTATGTAATTTTCACCAAAATAGTGGTTCTTGAGGAAAGTTTATAATCAAGGTTTTATAGAAATTGCTTGAAATATAACGATGATTATCTTGTTTTTATAAAGGTTTTTGTTATTTCCTTTATTATTTAATAAAAGAATAATGTTTTTTTATATAAGTTTACACCAAAAAGTTTATTGCGCTTTCATAGATTCCGAAAAGGCCTATGATCGAGTGGTGAGGAATGAGCTGTGGTGAACGTTATCTATGTATGGGATGAGCGGTAATCTGATTCAAGCATTGAAGTCTCTCTATGAGGGTTCTAGTGGTTGGGTCAGAATAAACGGGGCGTACAGGGAGTGGTTTCCTGTCGAAAGAGGTGTTCCACGGGGATGTGTTGCGTCACCATGGCTGTTCAACCTTTTCATGGATAACTGTTTGACGGATTTAAAAGAAAGTATGTATGGGTTAAGAATGAATGAATTACTTATCAAATGTTAACTCTACGCTGATGATCAAGGAATAATTGCATCATGTGCTAATAAGCTACAGGAGAAGGTAAATATTATGAATGAAGCTTTGAAAAGGAAAGGAATGAAAGTGAATGTAAACAAAACGAAAGTTATGCATTTTGAAAGGTTTAAGGAGAATGAAAGAAGCAAAAGAGTTGTGCAAGGATCGTGGCAAGTGGAAGTACGTTGTCTCTGCCTGCCCATATGGGAATGAGACGTGATGCTATGTATGTATGTATGTATGTATGTATGTATGTATGTATGTATGTATGTATGTATGTATGTATGTTTTTATATACACACTGAAGAATAAAGATCTTTCTTCCTAATGCAAACCTTATTATATGTTTAAAATCGAATCTACACATTCGATACATAGAAGTGATACGATATCTATTACACGAACAAAGCTGGGGAACATCGCTAGTTTAAGATACATTAAAATACACAATACTTTATTAACTTAACAAAGAAAAACAATAAACATTAACGTGCAATGCTGATCTTAACACAGCAAATGATCATTTACAAAGTAAAACTTAAATATAAGATTCTTGGTGTATAAAGTTTTAATAAACAAATATACTATAATTAAGATATTAGTTTCGCGAGATGTACATATATATTCAGTAGACCGACACGACACTAAACAAAGAATAATTAATTACAGAATAATTAGACAAAGTAAGATAAGTATCTTGTAAATATACACATGCGTTTTGACCTCTGCCGTATTAGAATAACGTAAGCCGGAGAATTGTAATTACTTCAGAATAGAGTATATTTTGTGCCTTCGTAGTTCTGAAGTCGTTATTTTTATAAATTATCTTATATGTTATATGTTATACAAAACAACATCGCTACGTTAGCATTATTAATCTACAATTTATTCAAGTAGGTCTTTACAGCACTTTTAGATCGTCCAGTGTAGTTTTTTCACGTATCAATTTCAATATATGACTGATTAAAGAACGACGAAGAACCTAAAATTATAAGGTTTCCTTTGCGACTTATCCTAAGAAGAACCCACAACAAACTCAGTCGGATATCTATTGTTACCTTCATCATTACGTTATAATATTAATTTATTATATTTAGATTATATTAATTTATTATATTATAGATATATTTAGATTTATTACACTCGCGTCTATCATTTAAGTAACTTTTAATATAGTAAGATTTTTCAATTAATTTTCTTCTATCAGAGAATGTCTTCTGGGAGTTTGTTTTAGAAACATATACAATTACCCTTAAATAAGTTTTCCCGTAAATATCTTTCATTTTTATTACGTCACGCTTTGATGCGATATTTGATAGAATTTTTTGTTATTATTCAATTCCACACTCTCTTTATATTACTTCAATTGTTATTAAAATACTTTATCTTCATCCGCTCAAGTTTAAATACATTTTTTATATATTTATGCAACTAAACTAGCTTAGGTGCGTTATCTACGAACTACACGACAAAGTGTATATATAAATAATACATAATAGATCTGCTTTTGGATAGGGTTCGTCCAGGGGTCATCTTTAAATAAATAATTGGAGATGACGTCCATAGTCTCTTTGCAATAGACTTGCCGTAAAAAACAGTGTTGTGAAGTGGCCATTTGAGTGGCCCAATTGTGACGCACGAACGTAGAGCCGATTAAAGTTTTGTTTATATTTATTCAAATCTAATACTCTAGATTTCCGAGACTTAGAGGGAGGGGAAAAGGAAGATGTATTAGGAATTTAATGATTTTAATTGTCATTAAAATATTAAGAGCGTCGAAAATTAATAGAAATAATTTATTTAAATCTCAAATGATGAATTGTAAACTTTTATGACAATATTAGAAATTGTTAATTAAATTTTAGTTTTGAATTTATAATTTAGAAAAGACAATTTTTGAGATGTCTGTTTTATATTTTATGAAAAAAGTATATGTCGGAGAATAAGAGAGAACGGAGAAACATTGCGCCAGCGTTCCACAGATATCTGCCCTCCGACATATATTACATAATAATACATAAAATAATGACGAGTGGCAGATTAAAATGTCACATGTTTTTTATCTATATTAAAACTGCTTAAACCTTCAAAAGAATTAACATAAAACGCTGCACATCTTCATGACTATAATCGCGCGTTTTATTCGTTATAATTTTAACCTCATGCGCCTAAAGAAGTTTTTAAAAATGTCGTTGATTCTTTAGTACTAATTTATTAAGAGCGACAATTCATTACATACTTTGAATGACTTAAAACACAATGCAAACTAAGAACTGTCACTAGGCGAATAATCCTTCATTCTCCTTGCCTTTTTTATACCAAGCGCCCCACTCAAAAATAATAAGTCCACCAATCACAGTCGTCATGATAACGACGACTAAATAGAAGTGTTGATTAAATTTGAGAATTTCCGGAATAGCGTTAAACCGGTTGTAGTGCATGTAAACGTTTCACTGATATAATTACAAAGACCTCAGCATAAGAGAACAAATATAGTAATTTAATAGCAATCCACAAATAAAATAATAATGATCGCTAACAATATGATTGGTGGGCTTCGGCCGTGACTATTTTTTACCCTAACAACAAAGACATTACGAAATGCAATATCTTTGCGATAGAAACTGTAACTGTTAAATTACTTCTTTCCAAGTGAGAATACAGTAAATAGCCGCTTATAAACTATTAGAAAAACGATATCATTACATCGTTGCGTTTAAGAAAGTGTAGTTCTTTTATAGAAAACAGTTATAACATTAATACTTTAAAAAATTCGTTTCGTATTTATGGAAAATCATAATAAATTCTTGTATTTTAACCCACACATTACAAACAAAAGCTATTAGTATATAAATGGAATAAAATAATCTTTTATTAAAACTTTTTCATGAACATAATTGGAATCGAACCGTTGAGGTACGCAAAATAAATATTTTCTCTTTAAAGACGATTTTATCGAGAAATAAGCTATAAAATACTACCCACACACAAAGGTTGTTATCGAAAGATTTATTAAAGAAAAATACTTTAACAAGGAGATATTTTCTGTTTTCTATATTCGTCGTTTATTTCCTATGGAAATAATTGTCTTTGTTAATTAATTACTGATTAAGAACCAACACCATTTTTTATAGAATAAGAGGCATTAAAAGCCGCGATGACATAATGGAAAAACATATGGATTCTTGTTATAAATCAACAGTATTAATCCTGGGTAGGCACCAGTAAGTTCCCCTATAGGACAGCGGCATGACCTGGGAGCAATTCTAAGGCCATATGTGGCCTGCCAACCCATTGTGGAGCAGCGTGGTGGGTCTCGAAAAGCCCTCACTCCTATAGGTGAGGAGGTTTGTGTCCAGCAGTGGGATGTTAATAGGCTTACCTTTTATATATTTACAGTCAAAATAATGACTACGTAGATATACGAACTGCCTCATCGGTCTAGCGGTTAGCATATTTGACTAAAGACATGAGGTCCTGGGATCGAGACCCGGTTCGGACCAATTCGAAATCGATATTGAGTTTTCTCTTAAGATTTTCTAAATATTTACCCGAAGATGGGAAAAATTTGGAAGTGTGAAACACCCTCATGCCTCGGAGAGCACGTTAAGCCGTCGGTCCTACCACTGATCTCTCTCCGGTCGTGTCGGATTGCCATCACGTTGGATTATGAGAGTGAAGGAACAGAGAGTACACTTGTGTACTATGTCTGCCAATCCGCAGTGGAGTAGCGTGGTGGGTGTATGCTCTAAACCCTCTCTCATATGAGTGAGAAGAAGACTTGTGCCCAGCAGTGGGACGTTAATGGGCTGCTATTTACTACATATATACGAAAACTAGCAGTTTGTAAGTAAAAAATAAAAGAATAATTGTATTAGGCTGCAATAAATTAACAATTCATTCAAGGTTAACTGTATACGTTACTAATCATAGTAATCTAATCATAGTAAAAAGTAAAAAAAGCTTTGTAAATTTTTTCTAGGAATTTATTAAAATTGCGAGGCAAACGAGGCTGTTACTCAATAGCTTTAATCTTTTCTTAAAAGAAAGATTATTGAAAAACCGTTTAATAATTTGAATGACTTCCTAGAGGATATAAAAGCGTGGGAGTGAACGAATTGCTCTAATCGAAATAGACTAAATTCAGTAAAATCAGTATATTGTAATGATGATGAGAAAAAATTGACACCCTACTGAGTTTGTTGTGGATCTTCTTAGAACAGGGTGCGAAGGGATCCTCTATATTTAGATTCAAAGCCGTTCTTTATATCATCATAAATAGCACATTGAAAATAATTGTATTGAAAAAACTAAATTTAACTATTTAAAAGTGCTGTAATAGACTACTTGAATAAATAATTTTTGAATTTGAATTTATGAAAGGTATTTGTTAGAAATGTTATGATGGTTAGAAAGAATCTCGCTGTTAGAGAAGGCAAATATCGTGAGGAAACCTGCACGTGGGAGTACTAGTTTTGTTAGCAGAGGTCCCCTGTAGGACGAATTTAGGAAATCGGATTTGCCAAACCATAAGGTAAATAGCCTCCTACCTGATTAGCGCAATTCAGTTTTAGACTATATAATCACTTCCCGTCTAGTTTGATCATAGTCAAACGGTAACCAGTCAGCTATAAAAAATGTTGACTAAACTTGTTCTATTTCTAATCCGCTCTTACGTAGAGCAAACGAAGTTACTCGCGTCAGTATTGGTATAAATGTTATAAATAAGCACATAGAGTTACGAAATGTGTGGAAAAGTACCCAAATTTGATAAGAACTTTTGCAAGTGGATCGTGAAACTTTCTTAGTGAGCTTAATTCTTAATCTTTACTTAACGCCGTAGCAAAGCTTGGATATCTTATAACTCAACTTAGAATGCATTGAGCAAATTACATACAATGGTGTGAGTACACGGTTCGTTAGCAGAAATCCTGGGTTTGATTTCCATTATGGCAATTTAGCAAATTTTTTCTAAGTAATTTATCTAAGTCTGGACTAATAGTAATTATGGGTTACGTTTTAAGAAGTAATTCTGGCAAAAATTTGGGCAAATTACTCTTTACATAACCCGCCTACCAATGAAATTTCCATCAAAATCGGTCTAGTTATTTGTGGCAGTTTAGCACTTGACTGTGATCTCACCTGATGTTAAATGATGATACATCCTTAGATGGAAACGAACTAATCTGGTAAGAGCCGATATACCTCATATGGTATCTACACAGCATCGTACCGGAATACAAATCTCTTTGTTTGGTGATACGTCATTGCTGGTAAGAGTGTAACTAGTCACGGCCGAAACCTCCCACCAATCCATACTCAGATAAATTAGAAAATACAATTTTCTAAATTCGACCTACTGGGCATCGAACTCTGGGCCTTTGCTAGCAAAGCTAGTTTCATTACCTAATTTACTTTCATACGTTTTGAGTGAGGAGCTGTTAATTCCAATTTAATTTAATCGTATAGATTTAAATAGATGCAAATTTACCATGTTATTTACATAAATTGGTAATACATATTTGTAGATTTATCGTAACAATTTTATTATGTTTTAAGAATGAAACTGTATTGTGAAATTTGTAAACTATAAAGAGTTTTATAGAAATGCTGATAAAGAATACCATAAAAGGTTTTATGGAGCAATGCAATTTGTCATACACCAATAAAAATCAAATATTATAAATGCAAAAGTAGTTCTACCAGTCTGATGGTTCTACAAGTGTATTTTTGTATACATGAAGATAAATGTATGTAGCGTAGTAGGCTACATAAGATTAACAACTCATTTAAGGGTAACTGTATACGTTTCTATAATAAACTCCCACAAGACGTTCTAAAGATGTCAATTAATAAATTCAAAGTCTTTGTTAAAAGAAAGTTGATAGAAAAATCGTATTATAAGTTGCAAGATTACCTAGACGATAGAAACGCCTGGGAGTGAACGAATTGCTCTAATTTTAATTAAAATATAGTAAACTAATATGTTATTGTAATGTTGATGGTAAAAAAAATACCCGACTGAGTTTGTTGTGGGTTCTTCTCGGATCAGGGCGCGAAGGAACCCTAGTAACTTTAGATTTTAAGCCGATTTTGAGTACTATCATCAGACGTATATTAGAATCAAAGTGTGGAAAAAATATATAATTTGACTATTCAAAAGTGTTGTAATATGCCTACTGATATTTTTGATATTTTTGATTTTGAATGTAACTTAAAACTTTTTCTTAGTGCTGCCAGAATATTATCGTAATCTTGCTTGATAGTAAGTGATGGAGTACAGCCTAAGATGGAAGCGGCCTGACTGGTGGAATAGGTGAAGGTAAGTAGCAGCACATTATCGTCCCGCTGCTGGGCGCAGGCCTTCTAACTCATAGGAGAAAGGGTTTTTAGAGAATAGACCCACCGCGCTGCTCCACCGCAAATTGGCAGGCATAATACACAAATGCAATCTCTATTTATTCGCTCTCATAGGACAGGACCAACGGCTTTAAGTGCTCTCCGAGGCACGGGGGTGGAGCACACTTCCAACTTCACAACTTTGGACTAGAAAATTCAATATTTTATTGAAATTGGCCCGACCCAGGACCTCATATCTGTAGCCGAACAGGCTAACCACTAGACCAATGAGGCAGTTGTACAGCATCGTACCAGAACACGTTTATTTTGGTTGGCGGTATATTTTTGCACGTAGGGTGATAACTAACCACAACCGATGCCTCCCATCACTACTCAGACAATTGCAAATCAAAATTAGCAAATTTGTGCTTGTTTTACCGTATTATTTATATCCTTAGAATCACCTGTTTTCATCAAAACTTCGAAAACTCTCAAGATCAACTGCAGATTGACCTCAACAGATAGATTTACATTTATGTAGCAAAATACCGTCATTTTTTCTTTACACACAGATATTTTGATTTTATTAGCTATGTTGAATTCACTTTGCCAAATGCAAAAGAATTTTGTACAAATAATCAAATTGATGATAGTCCTCTAGAGAAAGTTACGTCTACAGTATTCTTAGGAATAATCTTAGACTCGGGGCTTCAGTGGGGTGCCCATATTAAGACTGGCGAGTAAACTTAGTTTCACTGCATTTGCTGTTAAAATGGTAAGACAATACACTGATGTTGTAACTTCCAAAATGGTATATTTCGCTTATTTTCATAGCATTATGTCTTACTTATTATGTTATGGGGTATTATGTATACTGTTATGGGGTAAAGCGGCGGATATTGAAACCATCTTTATATTGCAAAAAAGAGCAATACGTACCATATATCAATTAGGATCTCGTTCTCTAACAGATAAATTTAAAGAAACAGACTTGTAATCCAATATTTCAGCGAGACAAAGGTTCAGAAATCATTGTTTGGATTGAGCATACGTATTTATAATACGATACCGCAATCAGTTTTAGATTTGCCTCCGCATAGTTTTAAGAAATATGTCGAAAACGTACTTTTACTAAAGGCATATTATAATGTTAAAGATTATGTAAGCGATAGATATGTTTGGACTTGATTCCAGTTGCTCACAGAAGCAATTTATTACACATTCTAACATAAAAACTATCTTTAAAAGAGTAACCGTTGAGTTCCTTGCCGGTTTCTTCTCAGCGGATTCAACTTCCCGAACCAGTGGTAGATTTGTTACCAACGGACAGACTACTGAAGATTCAAAAGTGCTTTTTGAGCCTACTTGAATAAAGAATATTTTGCTTTGATTTATATATTGCTTTGTTCATAATTATTTATATAAATGTAGCAAACATTTTTAATTTTTACTTATATATTTCAATTTTATTGGTAGATCATTTACATAACTTCAGAGAAGTTTTATTTATATACTGTTACAATATCATATTAGAGATTATACAAGGTGTATATTCTCCAAGCTCCCGTGTAATTTAGGATGATGAAATTCCCCCGGGTTGTTTATTCTACTCACAAAATCTTATATATTAAATACGTTGACTTTTAAAATAATATGTTTTATACATTTCCTTAATAATATATAAAACCTGTTGATATTCTGTTGTGAATGTGAAGCCGAAAACGTAAGACTAAACATTTTTAGAAGTAATTGTAATGTCCATTGTCTTCTGGAAACATTGTGGAAATTCCTTTTAATATGTCTAAATAACAATAATTAATATATTATACTTAAAGTTAGTAATAATCCGAAATATGAAAGCATATGCGGTATAACTAAGTTGGAAGAATTTAAATTTCCATTATAGTTTCCAGGGTTAATTTGTCTGGAAATTTCCCTAAACGATCCTCGTGGATTAAAACTTGGAAGTAAGGACTTAAAAGCGAAGCCGAAGACGACTTACAGTCTAAACTACAGCCTATGTATTTAAATATTGATTTAATGAATCGAAAAAAGAACCAATTGTTTACGTAAATATACTGCTATTCATAATTGAGCAGTTTGGTCCAAAGTTTCATAACCTATGAATGAAGATACAAGATATATACAAGAGTAAAGTTAAAAGTAAGTAACAGCCCATCAACGTCCCACTGCTGGGCACAGGCCTACTACTAGATAGAAGGTTCTTAGAGCATAAAGCCAGCACGCGACTCCATTGCGGGTTGGCAGTGGAGTTGGCACTCTCTATTCCTTCACTCTTATAGTCCGATGTTATGAGAATCCGACACGAGCGGAGAGAGATCAGGCCCAGGACTGACGGCTTAACGTGCTCTCCGAGGCCCGGGAGTGGATCACATCGTTAACTTCACAACTTTTGGCATATATTGAGAAAATCTTATTAGAAAGCTCAATATGGATATTTTAATTGGCCTGACCCGGGAGTCGAACCCAGGGCGTCATGTCAGTAGTCAAAAATGCTAACCACTAGATCAATGAGGCAGAGTTCAAATGTAAGTAAGTAGCAGCCCATTAACGTCCCACGACACTCACTCTTACGAGAGAGGATTTTTAGAGCATAGACCCACCACGCTGTTCCACTGCGGATTGGCAGGCGTAGTACACCAGTGTACTCCCTATTGCTTCACTCTCATAGTCGGACGTGTCAGATATCCGACACAACCGAATAGAAATCAGGCGCAATACAGACAGCTTAACGTGCTCTGTACAAGAGTACCAAGATAATAATCTCCTACTACTTACCTTTTACTATAATTACTTGAACTTGGTTAAAATAGCGTAACGATTATAACATCGTTACAAGGGTCGTGTAAATATAAATCTTGTTTACAGCGAAGGAAATAGTTTGAAGATCTAAACATGGCTATTCGGCAGCATTACGAAAGCAATCAAACAAGATTTGTGAGTACGGTTCGTTTACAAAAATGCCTTATTGATCGTCAGGGAGTGTACTTCCAACCATGAAATTATTAATTTACGACCGGTAAATATACTGTGCTTACGTCACAATATGCAGATTTTATGACGCCATACTTTATGTAATTTTTAACCCTATAAAACCATTTCAACAGAAGCACTCATAAATATTCATTATGCAGGCCCTTTATTTTTTTAGGCTTATTTTTGTTTACTAGATTTGACAGGATTGTTTTGGCCGATTGCCGTCTGACCTCTGTCTGCACCTACTTGTTAGACTATAAATATTTAAGTGGTAAAATGATAGCTCTAAAATATTGAGAATTATTGAATAATATAGTGGCAACTGCCTCATTGGTCTAGTGGTTAGCATGTTCAACTACAGACATGAGGTCCTGGGTTCGAGTCCCAGGTCGGGCCAATTCAAAAATGAATATTGAGTTTTCTATTAAGATTTTCTCAATATTTTCCCGAAGTTGGGAAGTTGGCGGTGTGATCCACCCCGTGCCTCGGAGATCACGTTAAGCCATCGGTCCTCCGCCTGATCTCTCTTCGGTCATGTCGGAATCCCGTCTCATCGGACTATGAGAGTGAAGGAATAGAGAGTGCACTTGTGTACTATGCCTGCCAATCCGCAGTGGTGCAGCGTGGTGGGTCTATGCTCTAAAACCCTCGCTCCTCGGAGTGAGGAGGCCTGTGCCCAGCAGTGGGACGTTAATGGGCTGCGACTTACTTACTTACTTTTAGTGGCAACACTTAAGAATACTAAAATCATGTGTAATGTTATAAAATGTTATATAATACGAGGTTACTTTAATGAGCAAAACAGTGGCGTGAACAGGGTCGTGGTGCTTTATGGTGCGGATGGTTTAGGAGGAATAGTGCTAAATTGTATAAATTCAAATAGTGAAGTAATTATAAGTATAGTGCAAAGTGTGTATATTTATTTGTATAAAATGAAGTGTTAGGCATTTTAAAACCCAGACTCTGTCGTAAGGCCCGTATGTTTGACGACGTTTTCAATTCATTTACCACTTTATATGTGCGAAAATAAATGTACCAAGAGCGTAATCTATTAGACCAGGATTTTCAGTTCATTTGATTACTGTCAAAGTAATTTTCATTGAGAAGCTTCAATCTGATGAGATGCCCGACACTTTTATTTACAAAATTACTCGATTGTGTTAACTTAGAGGTAGCAGGAATTATTTATGTCGATTTGACGAATTTAAAAAAAAATACTCATATTCTTTTTATTAAGGTAAGTAAGTAGCAGACCATAAATGTCCTACCGCTGGGCACAAGTCTCCTTACGCACTAGAAGAGAGGGATTTTAGAGGATAGACTCACCAAATTGCTCCACTGCGGGACCGGAGAGCAGGCGCAGGCCCGACGGCTTAACGAGCTCTCCGAGCATTATGTCTTATATCTTTTAAATGGAATGTCTAATTTTAATAATTTATAAAGAATTTTACAGGTATTGTCTTTCATAATATATCATTTAATAGGATAAGGTAGATACAGAGGTATGAATAATATAGTTTGATTACTGCTAGCACTTCATTAACTTTTAAAATGTAAAAACGTAGTCGTAGTGGTATAACTATAGTGATGTATGGTATCGAGGACTATATCATAGATAACAAATCAAAATCAAAAATCAAAAATATCTTTATTCAAGTAGGCATATTACAGCACTTTTGAATCGTCAAATTATATTTTTTTTCCACACTCTGATTCTAATATACGTCTGATGATGGTACTCAAGATCGGCTTAAAATCTAAAGTTACGAGGGTTCCTTCGCGCCCTGATCCGAGAAGAACCCACAACAAACTCAGTCGGGTATTTTTTTTACCATCATCATTACAATAACATATTAGTTTACTATATTTTAATTAAAATTAGAGCAATTCGTTCACTCCCAGGCGGTTCTATCGTCTAGGTTATCTTACAACTTATAATACAATTTTTCTATCAACTTTCTTTTAACAAAGACTTTGAATTTATTAATTGACATCTTTAGAATACGTTCTAATACGTTCTGTAATGTTGTAGAACATGTTTTTGTTTTATCATCAATAGGAGCGTATAGCGTATAGCGTAATAGCGTACGAGACGTTAGATATTTTATGACAAATTTTTACAAACAATGCCCTTTTATTAGGAATTCCCCTTTTTTTTATAAAGTAATATAGACTATATCTCAGTGAAAATGCAGCTTTCTAGAGGTAAAAAGAATTTTAAAATCGGTTCAATAGTCTTTGTGTAAAAACGTAACATACATACATAGATACTTACACACGCACAAAAACACAAATTCCTCTTTATAATATTAGTGTATACTAGTTATAAATATCTAAGTCGAGTTTTCAATATAATGTTAAAGCAATCTTGTATTCAAAGAAATAGCTTTGAAGTGCTCGTACGAATCTTATACAGTATTGGACCTTCACTTTTGAACGTTAGGACGCTGTTATAAGCACCAATAAGATTTTATTACTTCTTGTTTCCGATTCTTGTTTTATCAAACAATTGTGTGACTTTCAAACCTTATTTATTGTATATAGTTAATCTTTAGCTTTTTTTCAGATCAATATCATATCTGTCATCTATTCCTGCTAATATCTCTGTCTGCATTTATAATATCTTGATCAAATTTTCAATCGTTAATAGAATTAGTTTTTTTAATCATCCACTGGATTTCAAATATATATGTTTAACTAATAGTAAACGACGCTCTAACACTAATACAGTTTTGTCAAATGTTAAATATGAATTAAATTTTATTTACTAATAACAGTTATTGAAAGCTCATGTAAAATCCTTAAAGGAGCTAGATGCATTTGTTTGTTGCACTCTTTTTGTACTTGTTTTTGAAGTGAAAACTCTTTAGGCGTATGAGGGTAAAATTTTTACTGATGAAACGCATGATTAGCGTCACGGAGATGTGCAGCACTTTTTATGTTAATTCGTTTGAAGGTTAGGTAGTTTAATATTTACAGATAATATGTAGCGAGTAAACTTAGTTCCGCTGTTAGAAAAGTTAGACAATACACTGATGTTGAAACTGCAAAAATTGTGTATTTTGCTTTTTTTTATCCGGTAAGTCCAATTAAATGTTATTATATACAATTACCTATGATAACATTATATCGAACCTTAACATTAATAGTGTCCGAAGTATCACCCGGCCTTAGGGTCACGGATGACATCAACTAAGTGAGATGAATTTTCTTTAAAAAAGCTTTTAGTATTTTGCTTATTTTCATATATCAATTAGGATGTCGCGTTTCCTTAAGAGAAAAATTGAATGAATGTTCCATTATCACAGTACCGTCGCAATATATCATCGTCGTCGTCGCTTCAACCGATGGACGTCCACTGCTGGACATAGGTCTCACGTAATGATGTCCACAAGGCCCGATCTTGCGTCGCCTGGCTGCAGCGGCTACCGGCGACCCTCTTTATGTCGTCGGTCCACCTTGTGGGGGGTCTCCCTACACTGCGCCGCCCGGTGCGGGGTCGCCACTCCAGCACCTTCGGGCCCCAACGTCCATCGGTCCGTCGGACTATGTGCCCCGCCCATTGCCACTTCAGGTTCGCGATTCGTAGAGCTATGTCGGTGACTTTGGTTCTGCTACGGATCTCCTCATTTCTGATTTGATCGCGTAGAGAAACTCCGAGCATAGCCCTCTCCATCGCACGCTGAGTGACTCTGAGCTTCCGCATGAGGCCCATAGTCAGCGACCACGTCTCAGAACCGTAGGTCATCACTGGCAACACGCACTGTTCGAAGACTTTGGTCTTCAGGCACTGAGGGATATTGGACGAAAAAGTCTTCCGGAACTTCCCGAACGCTGCCCAACCGAGTTGGATTCGGCGGTTGACCTCTTTCTCGAAATTGGACCTACCTAGCTGGACTATGTGTCCCAGGTATGTATACTCGTCAACAATTTCGAGTGTAGAGTTCTCAACGATGACTGGGTGGAGCGGAACATGGATATTGGACATAACTTTCGTCTTATCCATGTTCATTTTTAGGCCCACCTGTCGAGAAGCTCTGCTGAGGTCATCGAGCATTGCATTGAGATCTTCCAGAGTCTCTGCCATAATGACCACGTCGTCGGCAAACCGTAGATGAGTGATGTACTCGCCGTTGATGTTGATGCCCAGTCCGTTCCACTCCATAAGCTTAAACAGGTCCTCCAACGCCGCAGTAAAGAGCTTCGGGGAGATAACATCTCCCTGTCGCACTCCACGCTGCAGTTGGATAGACGCTGTGCTTTGGTCCTGTATACGGACTGACATGGTGGCGTTTTCGTACAAACACTTCAACACGTGTATGTACCGGTGGTCAATTCGGCATCTCTGCAAAGATCTCAACACGGCCCATGTTTCCACCGAATCGAAGGCTTTCTCATAGTCCACGAACGCCAAGCAAAGTGGCCGATTATACTCCTCGGTCTTCTGTATAATCTGCCGCAGCGTAAAGATGTGGTCTATGGTACTAAAGCCTTTTCGGAATCCGGCTTGTTCGGGAGGCTGGAAGTCGTCAAACTTGCGAGCGAGACGATTCGTGATGACCCTCGAGAACAGTTTATAGACATGACTTAGCAGCGCAATAGGTCTATAGTTCTTCAATAAGGTGTTGTCACCTTTCTTGAAGAACAGAACTACCACGCTCCTATGCCATGCCTTGGGCACCGTGCCTTCCAGGATGACGGAATTGAACATTCGCTGAAGGACTTTAAGAATGGGTTTTCCACCCGCCTTCAGGAGTTCCGCTGTGATTCCGTCATCACCCGGTGCCTTGCCGTTCTTCATCTGTTTGAGAGCCATACTAATCTCGTACAAGCTGACGTCCGGGATATCTTCGGTATAATGCCGGGTCAGTTTGGCACGGGGATCTTTAGCCAAACTATCAATAGGCTTGCAAGTCGATGTGTACAACTGTCCATAGAAGCTCTCAACCTCCCTCCGAATCTCAGGTCCAGATGCAATGAGTTCGCCGTTATGGGTCTTCAGCCGCGTCAACTGGCTCTGACCGATAGACAAATCTTTTGCGAACACTTTAGTGCCTTTGTTGCGTTCGATGGTATCTCGTATACGCTCGGCATTAAAGTGTCGCACATCACGCTTTTGCGATTTAGAGATCTGTCTATTGATCTGCCGATATGCGGACGCGTCTGCTGTAGACTGCAAGCTCATTGCATGTCTCTGTTCCATGAGATTAAGAGTATGGTCTGAGAATCTCTTGGTTTGCTTTTTACGGGGTTTATAAAATTTCATCCCAACCGTATGGACAGTTTCCACTAGCCTATCGTTTAGCTCGTCCACAGATTCGCAATCCTCGAGGCAGGCGAAGCGGTTTTGCAGCTCTAGTTGAAAGCTCTCGGGGTTTTGGATATGCGCGCGAGTGGGTCGGAGCGTAGACTTCACCAGTCTGAACCGCTCTCGGTGTACGTTGATATTCAATGTGCCTCTTACCATACGGTGATCGCTCCCAGTTTTCACTTGATTGATCACAGAGACATCATTGAATATGTTCCGTTTCGTAGACATGATGAAGTCAATCTCGTTTCTCGTGGAACCATCAGGACTCAGCCAGGTCCATTTTCGGAGCGGCTGTTTCTTGAAAAAAGAGTTCATCATATAGAGTCCCTCCTTTTCCATGAAATCAGCGAGCATCTGTCCCCTCTGGTTCCGTTGCCCATACCCAAATTGCCCCACTCTCAACTCTGCCCCGCTTCGTTCGCCGAGTTTTGCGTTGAAATCACCCATAACAACGTTGTAGAAGGTCCTAGAGGTATGCATGGCTTTGGAAATGTCCTCATACATAACCTCTACATCATCATCTGGATGCGATGATGTGGGTGCGTAAACCTGGATGACCTTCAACGAATACCGTTTGGTAATTCTGAGTATCAGGTACGCTACCCTGTTGGACACGCTGTTAACTTCTACAACGCTGTTGACGAGAGATTTGTGGACGAGGAACCCGACACCACCTTGGGACTGGTGTTCGCCCTCCCGGTAGTAGAACAAGTTACCGGATTTGAGGATTATCGTGTCCTCCCCCTCTCTACGGACTTCCGACAATCCTATAATATCCCAGTGTAACTTGTTTACTGCTTCTTCCAGTTCGAAGATCTTTTCGTCGGTCCTCAAAGTGCGTGCGTTGTATGTTGCCAGGTCAAGTCGTCGGGGTTGGCAGCGGAATCTCTTCCGGAGATTCTTAGCACCCCCTGCCCCGCCGTTACCGTAACCGCTGCCAGAGCTAGGAATAGCGGGGCTGCCGGGGACTGGGGGCCATTGCTGCCTTGTTATTATCATACGTGGATTTGCCATAATCACCACGCTTGGCAGGCGGGTTGGTGATCGCAGTGCTGACCTTCTCGCACCGATAACGCTGCTGCCCGTTATCGGTCTGTGGCATTTAGGCCAGCGGAGAATGGATATACCGCCATTTGTCGGTGGGATGTTATAAATAGGAAGTGTCGGTAATTCAAGAAAGGGAGTTACGGGGGGTATTTGGGTTGGGATTAGGACATTACTGCCGCGGAGAGGATAGTGTAGAGCGGTAGTAACAGCTCGAGGTACCCGGGGTCGCTTACCCGCGTGATTAGTTAGTAACCGGACAGATTATCTGACTAAGCACCCTCTGGGTCAGTCGCAATATATATTAAATAATAATTTCTATATTCGTTATGATTTACACGTATACAGTAAAAAAAGTGAAATAAAAAATTTTAATACAAAAAATAAAAACAAACTTGTAATATCTCATTTGAGAGTGAAAAAGGTTCAGAAATCATTTATCGAGTTGAGCAATCGCATTTTAATAAGATCAATCAGTTTTCGATTTGCCTTCTCATAATTTTAAGAAATATGTCAAAAACATTTTGTTAAGAGTACTTATTGTTATAAATTATCATATTTATTTTAATTCTGATGTGAAATAATTTTAAGTAATATTAACTTTTACACATAAAATGAATGAGTAAATAAACGAATTTAAATTGCTGGACTAAACTAGTTGCCATATTTGGTCACCAGCAGTTTGTGGGTAAAACTTTTGAGCTGTGAAATGCAAGTTGATAAACTCTAGTATGTAACGTAGTTTTATAGAGTTAAAATATAAAATTTATTTGAAATATTTCCAAATACTAGTATTGAGCTTTATTTATAGTAATTACAATATATACCTAATAGATACGAGCACCTACATTAACGAGATAAGTTATTTTCATGTTTTTTTTTTAAATTATGAAATTCATGAGTTTTTCCAATTCTATTTCAATTTTTTTAACATAATGATAAAGTAAGTACCGAACCGGGATAATTTGGGCAATAAAAATGTCTAAATTTATCTCATCGGGAATCGAATCCATTTTAATTCCATTTACACAGCGTAAAATAATTCGAATACAAAACAATATAAACACACTTACATTTTGAAGTAAAACTTCTTTACACATGCTTGTCTTGGGAACAAGCTGGTGAATACATGACGAGAACGTTAAGAAAAGAGTGATTGGGCAAGGCAACGGAAGTTGACAAGGAAATATAAATTAGTGAAGATATAAAGAGAGAGTTACAATTTACTTGAGTGACGACTACGTCACAAAGCATTTTTTATACTTATAATTTAAAAACGAAAGTAATTTCCTGTGTTATTCGCCTTTTAATGTTTTCGAGTCTTAATATAAAAAATAATTAGTAAGGGATTATTATAGGTTGATGAACTTTTATATGACAATCAATCAATTCCTGTTTAAATTAGGTAAGTACATACATCAGTAAATATATAAACACGAAGTCGTGGACCAAAGCGAGTTTAAGATGTATGTATTTGCCTAAATATAACATTTACTTACGTGTATATTGCAAATGATCGTCACGTAGGTACTTTGCATAACGTGATTAATAACTCCAAAGTTGACATGTTTGAAATAAAAATAAAAAACAAGATGATTACAGTCATTACGTAGCGTTTATTTATTATTTTTCTTATGCCAGTCTTTTGTAAGGAAAGAATTTTCAATTTTCATATTCGCTAACGACTACATTTTTTCTTCCATAATATACTTTTTCTTTGTGAAGTTCAACAACAAAAGAACTTATTTTATTTTTCTTAACATCAGCTAACTTTCAAGAAATTTACAGATATTACGGAAACAAATAACATCTTACAAGTCGATGAACGCCGCCTTGATGCAGCATGACTCATTGTCACGTTTCACCTGAGCCAAGCGTGCAAGCAAACGCCCGAAAAGCGAGCGCGGAACAAGCATTAGAGAGGCGCGATCGGCCTAAACGTTCGGCTTGTAAAGAATCTATCTCTCTCCACTACACGGACTGATGCATCCGAGTAGAAAAGAAACAGTGGTACACAATCTTTTATACAATTCATAAAAGTATTCAATTTTTCATCCATGTTTTCTTATAACGTTGTCACGTAAAATTATCGTCCATACACCAATTATACTGACAACCTATATTTTTTCATTGCTTTCTTTTGGATAAATTTGATTAGGTTTGACGACCTCGTTGGCGCAATGTTGCGAGTAGTAACTTCGTTTGTAGAGATCGTGGATCCTATTCCCGGCAGAGCAAATTTGTTAATTTTTTTGTAATTTGGCTGAGTCTGGTTTGGTGAGAGGTTTCGGTTATGGCTAGTTTTAGTTGCTGACAGATTAGCACAATACAGTCAAAGATGACAGCGCGGTACTCTAGAACACAAATGTCTTGCTGGGTGGTACGTCTTTGCCCTTAGGGTGATAATTAGCTACGGACGAAGTCTCCCACCAGTCCAAACTCATAGAAATTAGAAAATGCAATTTTCTTAATTCGCCCTAGTTGGGATTGAACCCGGGACCTCTGAAATGAAATGAAATTTATCACAGGTCGAAATAACATATTTGTGTCATCACATTCTACCGTACATACAGCATGCAAATATTCATAAAAAATAATAGCAATTTATAAGATTTATGTAAGATTTAAATTTGTCTGATTAGATATGTCAGATTTAATTAAAGTAAAAAACAGATTATTATAAAATTAGTTATTAAAGCTTCGATTATAAATACGCATACCAGTACATATTTTAATTATCAAAAAATTCGGACATAGAATAAAATGTTTTCTCACACAACCAACTAAAGAGTCATTTTTTGAAGGATTGGTTTTCCGTTAGTTTTAAAGAAACTATAATCTTGTTATATATTTTTATGCACATAGCATTTGGTGATTTCAAGCTCTGTGCTAATCGACATCTGGGTAGACAAAGTTGACCACGTTTCTTCTCTGAGATATGATACTCTACAAGATCTTCATATTTATAGAAATAGGCCATATGCTTATATACGACTACCGCTACTTCATATATATATATAAGCAATGCAGAGTTAGTAGATTGTACTTCTTAAAAAGTGGTCTGCAGGACTGGTTTGGTCGTGACATACTTCGTATACACTTTTTCTGTATTATGAATAATTTATTAATGTCTGACGAAAATCCCCATATGACTCTGCTAGCAAAGAGTTACTACGCTATATCCAAAAACGTTTCGCCATACAAAAAAATATGTACAGAAACTATAAGAGGTACTGCTTCGTACCATTAGTTAGCGCGAATCTATCTTAGACTGTATTATCGTTTACCATCTGTTGAGATTAAAGTCAAGGGCTAAATTGTCAACAATAAGAAGAAATAATAAAAGTTAAAAGCGCGTGCGTACAAAGTAGACATATCAGAAGTGTAACTTCTTTGGGAGGGTGGGAAATAGGAAGATATGTCAGGGAAATAGGAATTTAATTATAATTAAAATATTAAAAGTGTCGAAAATTAATTAAATTAATGTAGTAATCAAATGTCTCTAACACCTTTACAGCTTTTACATGAGCTTTCAATAACCGTACTGTTTTAGTAAATTAAATTTAATTACTTATTTAATATTTTACATAACTGTATTAGTGTTAAAGTGTCGGTTACTATTAGTTAAAAATATATGTTTGAAATCTAGTGGTTGATTAATTTAATAACAAAAAAAGTCTTCAGCTTACGCTTGTGAAAATGTCCTATATTTGAAAGATTTCCTGTTTCTCATTTGTACAAAACATTTTCGCCATGAACCCGACTTCATGAAAAAAAAAATAGAAATAAATTATTAGGTCATAAAATTTACATATCAAGATGAACACGCAGTCCCCAGTGCTGTTGTGAATTAATAATTTCACGGCTGAAATACTACACTTTCGTGATATGTGACATTTCCAAAGATTAAGCTTAGTTAAAAATATGGTTTTACTTTGAATATAGAAAAAATTATTCATTAATCAGAATTGGTCTTTTAAAATGTCTTCAGCATTCACTATTAAATGAGGCTATGATATTTTCCAAAAATAAACTATGATATTGAAATATTAATATTCTAAAGCGTTTATTCAGGAATCACCATTTGAAGATGTATTTACATGTATATACTTGCTGATAGGCCTATCTATATCTGCGTATATTTAATGCGACTTGAAGTACTTTTATTTGTTTATTTCTCATTAAGATTTTTTTTTTGTTTTCAGAATAATGATCTTTAAACGTAACTATTTGATGTTTATGTTACTTAGTTGACTCATAGTTAAGGACCTCTCGGTGACAGGAAATTGTTATTTATATAAATAAAAAAAGCCTTTATTGTTGACCTTAGCTTAAATTTACAATATTGTGTCTATACTTATTTAAGTTATCTATTGACTGTTTTACTAAAATTACAATTCTTTTAACTAAATCTAATTATTTTTATTAAACCTTTAATTTTTAATCGTTAACTAGTCTTCCGACAAAGGCCTCTTCTAAAGCTCTCCATTCTGTTCTGTTCCTAGCTTTTCAAGTCCATGTTGGAACTGTTATTTTTCTTATGTCATCTTCCCATCTATTAGCCTGTCTCTTTTCCTTTTGCTACCCAGTGGATATCATTCTGTTATTAGTTTAGTCCGGTTTTCTATAGTCTTTGCATATGCCCCGTCCACCTCCATTTTAGTTGCTTAAATGTTATATACGCTTCATAAAATTGTGTTGAACTGTAACACCTGTTGAACTTCTCTCGATTCCGTTTTGACAAACTTTTATTTTGTTTACTGGATAAATGGCAATGCCTAGGATAGAGGTATTTCAGAGCATAGATCCGTCATGCTACTCTACTTCGGGTCGGAAGGCATAGTACACAAGTGTATGCGCTAACACAAATGCACTCTCTTTTCCTTCACTCTTATAGTGGGTTGTGACGGCATCCAACACGCATCCAGGCAGAGAGCAGACGCAATACCGACGGCTTAACGTCTTCGAGGCACGGGGGTTCAACACGCCTCCAACTTCCCACCTCCGATCAAATACCGAGAGTTTCTTAACAGAAAACTCAATACCTGTTTTTAATTCGCTCAACCTGGAACTCGAACCCAGGAACTCATGTCTGTAGACAAACAAGCTGAATTCATACTCAGGTAGGCATATACACAGATTTATCTGCTATACCAGTGTCACAAGCGTAAAACTTTAACCCGCAACAATATGGAGAAAAGCTTTCTTAGTGAGTGTCTACATCTTGAAAGGAATCACTCTAAATTTCAAGTCAATAGAGCCTTATAGTTTTGAAGATCTCGTGATAAGCGAGTGGTTCTTTTACTTAGGTATATCAGTACATAGACACATTAATAAAAAATGCTGAACAGATTGGTATTATTAATTGAAATTACGATCCTTCTGGACTTTGTGTTATAATAAATAAATGTATATTTCAACAAGAAACACAAGGTTATATGAGGGATAACGATCCCAAAATATTTGGGTCACATGCTTATTAAATATCCGCGATATTACCTCCTACATTGGCAATCACAAACTTTAGCAACAAGTTCTCACAAGAGTTTACAATTTGGGAATTTAATAAGGACTAGATTATCCCGATCACGCTTCACTGTAAATCAGTCTGATGTAAGCTTGAAAGTTCCCGTTCCGTAGCTTTATCACGTCTAGTTCCTGTTATATATAGATACATTGACGCTTCCTAATATTTCAATTCATTTACACTAAACCTTCCTCAAGAATCATCCTACCTATAGATGAAAGCCGTATTAAAATGCATTAAGTAGTTAGTTAATTTATCTATCTAAATTAACATTATAAAGAGGAAAGATTTTTATTTTTGTATGTATGTCTATAACGTTTTCATATAGACTACTGAACCGATAACAAAAATTATAATAAAAAGCTGCATTTTCACTGAATAAAATAAGCTGTATTACTTTCTCAAAAAAATGGGGCTCTCTAATAAAAATGCATTAAAGTAATCCAAGGTGTAAAAATTGGGCTGCGGAAACTACGAGTTGATGATAAAATAAAAAATTCTTCTGGGGAACTTAGATAGATAGATAGAATACTCTTTATTGTACACCACAAATATAAAACAAGTAACACAGAAACAAAACTTAAAACAACAGTACAATTAGGCGACCTTATTAGCGATTTCTACCTGGCAACCTTAGGGTTAAAGAGATAATGTAAGGTAAATAGGGTAGTTGGTGTCCTCTACTATATAAATACATACATACAAATATTCCTATATACTAACACATACACTTTAACTTACTTACAAATACTTAACTAAGTATTATAAATAGATACATAATAACATACCTTTATATAATTTATACAACTTAGAACAAATAGATCAAATAAATGTCGTCATTAGAAACATAAGCAAAGATAATAAGAGTTTATAATAATAATTAGCCTTTATTTAACAATCCTCCAAGGTACATTTTATTTAATCTATATTATAAATGAATTATGTGTTCGACACCGGTACGCCAAGATTGTTTTGCTTTCCAGCATAGGCCTCGCCTAGAGCTTTCCATAACAATTGTTTACCTGCTTCTAAATCCAATGATTTCGCCTCTTTTAAGTGTAGAGGTAACTCGTTCCATAATGTTATAACTCGAACCGCAAAAGAGTCAGCAAAAAATCTGGTTTTATGTGGTATGACATTAAGTTTTAGGTCACTAGTGGGTCGTAAACATCTTTCATTATAATAATGGAATTCAAATTTCTGTCTTAAATAAGCAGGAGCACGAGGGTTAAATAGCACACAGTACAGAAGGGACACAATATGCAAACTTATTAAAATCTACAAAAATATCCGCTATACAATATATACAACTATTGTTGGATATTTTATTAAAGACCGTTCCGGACACCTCCACATAGATTTAAGAAATATGTTAAAAACGTCCTATTACAAAAAGCATAGTATAATATTGAAGATTATTTAAGAGACAAAGATGTTTGGACTTGATTCCAGTTGCACAAGAAAGCTAAACACATTGTAACGTACAAAAACTATGTTTAAAGGAGTAACCGTTGAGTTTCTTGCCGGTTTCTTGTCAGCGGAATCGACTAACCGAACCGGCGGTAGATTTGTTACCAACGAACAGACAACTGACGATTCAACAGAGCTTTTTGAGCCTACTTGAATAAAGAATATTTTGATTTGATTTGACATTAACTTCAATGAATTAAAAATGATGTTTAACACAATGTATAGCGATGGCCATATTTATTTCATTAGCAGTGTACCATTTTATTTACATTTACATCATACACACATATAGACAGAAAACACTTTATATATTCCAGAATGACTGTTTTTATTTGTTAGCTCAGTTCTTATGGAATGTTCAGTACACATATTAATGTTTTATAGCTAAGGAGTTTGTTTACTTGAACGCGCTATGCTCAGGAACTATTGTACCTATTTGAAAAATTATTTCTGTGTTAGATAGCCCATTTATCGAGGGAGGCTGTAGGCTACTTATGATAATGAAGAATGTTTCAAAATCGGGATTGTTCAGTTTTGGAACTTCCGCTGCAAGCGCTGCGTAAACGGCTAGAGTTTCGCGAAAATCATGTATGACTGTATTGTTCCCCTTTTAATGTTCTAAAAAAATACGTATACGTCTCTCTTTTAATGCGTTATTTGCAAAGGCGTTTTTATAAAAAAAAAGTAAGTAGCAGCCCATTAACGTCCCACTGCTGGGCGCAGGCCTCCTCATTCCGAGGAGCGAGGGTTTTTAGAGCATAGACCCACCACGCTGCTCCAGTGTGGATTGGCAGGCATAGTACACAAGTGCACTCTCTATTCCTTCACTCTCATAGTCCGATGTGACGGGAATCCGACACGACCGGAGAGAAATCAGGCGCAGGACCGACGGCTTAACGTGCTCTCCGAGGCACGGAGGTGGGTCACACCGCCAACTTCCCAACTTCGGGCAAATATTGAGAAAATCTTAATAGAAAACTCAATATTGATATTTGAATTGGCCCGACCCGGGACTCGAACCCAGAACCTCATGTCTGTAGTCGAACATACTAACCACTAGGCCAATGAGGCAGTTTGTTCTTATAAACATGATATCAATTCCTAAAACTACGCAGGTAACACGGCAGAGATATTCTCGAATAAACAGACAAACGCGATGAAGATGTTGCTTTATAATCTGTAGAGATAAATGGTTATATAACAGGAAGTATATAACCCGTAATATATAAGTAAAATCAGACAGTTACAGTGAAAAATGTTTGTGTTTTGCTACTATAAATATATTTAAAATTTCGTAAAAATACAAGATATAAGGACACCACTTCCGAAAACGAATATTGGTGATAGTACTAATGATATTTTTTATGATGGCAAAAAATTGACCCTGATTAAAAAAAAATATATTTTTCAAACTTCTTTATTAGTATTATTTACGCTGAACCATGTAGTACAGCTAAATGATATGAAAGTTTCATAAAAAATACAATAATGAGACTCAAACATTTTTTGTTAATTATAAAGTATTACATGTAAGTTATTACAAAAGAATGGTCTCTGATATCCGCGGATTTAATTTAATTTCAACATATAATTATTAACGATAAGGTCTAATATATATAAAAACACTCTTTTTAATTATTTTTTTTATATAGTATGTCTATTCTATTTTTGTTTTGTTTTTGTGATAGTAGTTAAGATTGGATATTAGATTATATTGTGTTGGATAGTAGTTAATATTTTATATTAAGGCTTTGTGTTAATATTATAAAAAATTAATAACGAGTATGATACCTTGTCCGGGACGGGTTAATGAGGCTGCAGCTGAATATCGGCGCCATGTGTCATATTTGTGGCACATGGCAGAAGCCGAGCTGTTTTGCCTTATCGGGGCTATGTGGGGTTTGCACGGCCATTAAACAAAGTTGTGCAATTATTATTTTTATTGTTTATTTAACTCACAATGCTCTGAATAAAGCTTTCTTTCTTTCTTTCAAACAGCTGACGCTTGGTTCAACCAACGCACGCGGTCGGCGCCGGTGTGCGTGTAAAAGAAACTACTAAATTGAGCGAAAATGCGAAAACCTCCGTGCCGCGCCCGGTTTAATCAGGATCCTTTTTTTTCGTTCCATTATAAAAGTCATTAGTACTATTGTCTGACTTCGTTATTGGAAGCGGTCTCCTAACACCTTGTATTTTCAATATAATATTAAACTACGATTATTACAATTTAAAATTATATATTGTTACAATTTGATACATTAACTTTTTATCGACGTAAAAAGCTATTACTTGGATAGTAATAAATAGGGCACTGGCAGAGGGTGTTGTTTCATCCAATTTGTATGTTAAAAATAATGTATGCTATCAATTTGAAGTGGGGAGGCGTGTACCGTAAGTACTGGATAAGTGTAGATAATGGCGATATCGCGATATCGTATAAACTGATGAATAATTGCAATATTTTCAACATTTTTATTACCTNGGTAGCAGGGGCTTGCGTAACAAACGTATAATATGTAGTATTAATATTTGTATACACATAATCTGTAGCTTCATTAAAAATGTTTAAAAGTTCTCCTTAATTGATATTATTAAAAAGACATTCATCTGTCGTGAGCCTCGCTAGTACTGGTAAGATATCAAGTACTGGTTTCGGTATAAGGTCTTGAGTTCAATTCCTGTTAGGACAAATATAGGAACTCTAATTTGCTTGAATCTGGAATGATGGGAAACTTCGGTTATTGTTAGTTACAACCATCCTAATTCCAATAATGGGCCGCTAAACATAAAAAATGTGTTCCGGTGCGATGCTGTATAAGAACCATAAAAGGTAAATTACCTTTTGCTCTCTAGTGAGTGGCTGCATCTGTGAGACCTCAGTCTCGCTGAAGTACACCTGCGAGAGAAAGAGACAGAGGGGGAGAATGCAGTGTATGCTCCCCCTCATGGGGAGGAGGAAGGAGGCGAAGTACTAGGCGGCCGTCGGACTCATTTTTTTTATTGCTGACAGTATAGCGCTTGACTGTGATCTCACATAATAGTAAGTGATGATACAGTCTAAGTATTAAGAAGCGCGCTAATCTGTTAAGAGGCGATACACATCTAATGGTTTCTACACAGCATCATACCGGCACACGAATCTCTTTGTTTGGCGATAGTCTTTGCTGATACGGTGGTAACTGGCCGCGGCCGAAGCAGCCCAGACTCAGACAAATTAGAAAATAGAATTTCCTAAATTCGTCCTATCGGGGATCGAACCCGGGACCTCTGCTAGCAAAACGAGTACTCGCACCATTGCACCAGCAAGGCCGTCTGAGAATAATGCGAAAACAGAGCCCCTGGTGCCTCGCTCATGGATGAAGAGGGTTCCCCTTGGTTTTTGTGGATACTGCGAGGTCTCCTCCATCTCCGAGTCCCACACTCCTGACCGGTTTTCGAATGAAGTTAGAGGTAAATAAAAAGGTTAGCGAATGGCCTTCTTCTGCGAGTCCGTAGTCTCGCTAAAGGATGCCTACGATCGAGTGAAGGAGATTGTATTAGATGCTCATGTTTACGTATCTGCTCCAATAACCTTGAAACCTCATTGGTGAAAACTCATCCGGGTCATCAGACAGGGTATGTGCAAGCTGATCGTCTGGTGTCTTACTTACGGATGAAGAGGGTTCCGCTGAGTTTTGGTGAGTATACGAGTCGACACCGACTCCATTCGAGTCGGAGTTTGTGTGTAGATCTAAAAAAATGTTTGTACTCTTTTTACTGCAGAGAGTTTTTAGCGCTTGACTGTGATCTCACCTGATCCAAACTCAGACAAATTAGAAAATACAATTTCCTAAATTCGTCCTAACGGGGATCGAACCCGGGGCCTCTGCTAGCAAAACGAGTACTCGTACCACTGCGCTAGCGAGGCCGTCTAACTTGATTTCAGTTGCGCACAGAAGCGAAATATGACACATTGTAACCTACAAAGCTATATTTAAATAAATGAGTAACTGTTGAATTTTTTGCCGGTTTCTTCTCAGCGCAATCAACTTTCAGAACCGGTGGTAGATTTGTTACCTAATGACGATTCGAAAGTGGTTGTTGAGCCTACTTGAATAAAGAATATTTTGATTTTGAATTTAAATGCATTTCCTATAGTAAGAAAAGGTTAGTTCGCTCCCGTCTTAAACTGCATCATCCCTTGCCACCAGGTGACAGTACAACCGCTAATTTGTCAGCAAATCTTTGTGCGGGAACAAATAATAGATTGGTAAAAGCTTCAAAGTATAGGAATTAGAATGAAAATCTTTTCCAGCTAAAATAAACAATTTGAAATACGTTACGCGTCCTTCGTAATTTTTTTATAATGATCTTTCGAAGTACGCAAGCCTCAATATTATGAGTGAAATTTTTTCTCGCAAATTTTACTTACACAAGGGCTGGGAGTTATTTGCCTTTGCGTTTCTTTGAACTTTCCCTAAGAAACTCTGTTCTTGTTTTACTAAAGTGTTTTGTTAACGTTAGAAAGGGAGATATAATACAAGTAATTCACGCGATTCTGATTTTATAGCACAGTCGAGATTTGAAGTAGGGATTTTGAACGTGACTTAAGAGGGACGGTCGTCAACGTCTTGAAGTGTTCTTGGCTGTGGTCGCCTTGAGCAGTATTGGAGATCAGGTACTACAATATATATGAAAGAATAATTCAATTTTTATATCAATTCCTACCGTCATGCTCTCCCTATACGAGTATATTTAGTTCATCAACTCAAGTCCAAACATCTTTTTTAATTGTTGTGTATGACACTTGACAGTTAAAAAAGTTATATTTGGCAAAATAACATTTTCTGTTACACGAGTTTTCCACGCTGGTTAATCTCCGTTTTTCAACAATAAACACCCACATTGAGTTTGAACACATTATTGTTGCGTAAAGGTTGTCGTTAAATCTTACTAAATAGATGCTATATATAGCTTCGTCTTGTTTGTTGAATTATTTATAGAATGTAATTCGCTTTCATACAAATATTATTTTGCTATATTCGCGATTTATTTCATTTAAGGGCATTTGAAGGGGACGTCCAATTTTCCAGAGATTACAGTTGTACATACGATGTACGTAGCTGACTGAAACTTCGTTCGAGTACACTAAATATGAGACTTACAGTCCGACGCCATCCATTTAATAGTTGACAGGAGAACTCAAATAAAGGTTTACGGAGCCTACATTCGTTTCAGACTGACGTTAGCGGCCTCTGAGTAGTATTCCTTTTGTCGATGCCCGAGACAATTAGCCCGGGTAATGAGGCCTCGGGGCCAGTAATCCACAACTCTTTATTGTGAAGATCTGGGATGATAGGAACTCAAACTTTCTACCCTTGTTCTAATGCGGAAGAGATTTAGAAAAATGAATAACTCGATTAAGTACTTTCCCAATTCAACACGATCAAACAGTGTGACAGAATTGGTATGTATATGAAATATACTTTTATTTATTTCACCAATTAATTTATAAATGAGAAATAATATACAAAGGATACCTCATCCCTTAAGAGACATCTATTCCATATACCCTATAAGTGGGGAAATTTAATCGACTTAAGGTACTACTGATTATAAACGCGGTTTAATTATTTTTATTTTTATATAAATTACGTAATAATCGAATAATAGCTAATCTGGCAATATGTCTGTAAAGATACATTGTTAGCGAAGTGTCATTATCAATGTGCTTGGCAATGTATTCGACAAGATACATGTGATTTTTTAAAAACTGTTACAATGAGAATTTATTTAGTTTTTTTCTAGTATGAATATTATTTAATTGAAAAGGGTTAAACGGTTTACCTTGACCATTTTATTTATTTGTTTGAGTAGCATTTAGTGATTTAAAATTGACCTAATTCCTAATGACAGATTGATATAATATATGGAACGCACCCTTAGGTCTTATGACAATACAATTTAATACATTCTGTACCGATGTAAAACCAAGATGGCCGCCGCTACAAAATGACAGATTACATATTTGTTTATAAAAAAATCTTATGATAACTCTTTCGAGAAATACATTTAAGTAAGTAGCAGCCCATTAACGTCCCACTGCTGGGCACAGGCCTCCTCACTCCGAGGAGCGAGGGTTTTTAGAGCATAGACCCACCACGCTGCTCCACTGCGGATTGGCAGGCATAGTACACAAGTGCACTCTCTATTCCTTCACTCTCATAGTCCGATGTGACGGGAATCCGACACGACCGGAGAGAGATCAGGCGCAGGACCGACGGCTTAACGTGCTCTCCGAGGCACGGGGGTGGATCACACCGCCAACTTCCCAACTTCGGGCAAATATTGAGAAAATCTTAATAGAAAACTCAATATTGGTTTTTGAATTGGCCCGACCCGGGACTCGAACCCAGGACCTCATGTCTGTAGTTGAACATGCTAACCACTAGACCAAAGAGGCAGTTAAAAATACATTTATTAAGAAATACATTTGATATGATATAATAGTTGTATGCAAATGTATTCAATTACATATTTTATTTCAATTCAAAAATTCTTTATTCAAAAAGGTCTTTACAGCACTTTTAAATTGTAATTTATAGACGTTTCTACAATCTAATTCCAAATACTAATGATGATATTAAAGAATGTCTTACAATCTAAAGTTACAAGGGTTCTTCCGCCCCCAGAAGCTATCAGGTGTCCTTGCTACTACCATCATCAATTCAGGATATTAATTTACTTATATCTGGATTAGAACATTTCATTCGGTTTCAACCTATTATATTATCTTAGTAATCTTTCTATACTTATGATTTCATTGGCAACCAAAAAACTGTTTACTGTATCTTTAAACCACTTCCGGCCCTTTCTTTCAGCTACAGCACCCTCCCCAAAATCAGCACATATCTTACGACAATTTTAAGTTTTGTTTAAAATAAACCAACTTAACTCATTTAATGATACTTCTTTTTATCGGCTTTTAATTGTACAAAATATTTCTTGTACAAACCCCACTTCTTTATCTTGCTTGCGATATACGAGTACATATAAGTAAACAATAAATGAAAACCGCACGAACTATTTTGGATCCCTATGATTTTAATAGACCAAAACATATCAATTTATCACTGCGACGACCTTTGCTAGCTCGGAAAGCTTGGAGTTGACAGATAATTGGGAGGGATTCATGAAACATGATACTCAAACTGTTGCCTAGAGACATAGACATAACAGAATAAGATGAATCTGCCGTAATAAGTTTGTATTAATCAAAGAAAAGATATATTCTCCGTTTTGATTAACATCCTCGTGTAACTCTTGTACGACAGTCGTTCATGTCAATTCATTCAATATTTATTTATCATTTGCCATTTATTTGAAATAGGTAGTTAACATATTTAAAACTTTAAGAGATATGTGTTTTTTTGCTACACAAGCTAGCTGAGAGACAATATTATATCATTATCTCTAGAGTATATAACACAATAAACAAGGCAATATGAATTCCTTAACTAAATTTAGCTGTAAAAGTGTGAAAGAGTAGTTACTCTCACATTTCTATCAGGATTGCGAGAAACTTTTGTAATTCCAGCTCTGAAACTACCAAATATAAAACATTTACAAATCTCACGCACATGTTCGAACGCACACGCACAGACTTCGACACACACACTCACACATTCACTTGTCTGCATCAACTTATTTCATATTTTTATTATATTTATCTTTCTTCCTTTAAATTAAGTTCTAATTATTTCTAATATTTAGTTCTAATGTGTTAATCGTTTTAACCTGTATATTCCATCATATTTTTTAAATTCCGTCTGTTAGTTCACACACTCCCTATTTACATACCTTGTACGAATTATTTTCAATAGTTCATAAAGTACTTTTTTATTAAACCACATAAGTTCAATTATTTATTTTTTATCAGAATAAACGGAGCGTACACGGAGTGGTTTCCTGTCGAAAGAGGTGTTCGACAGGGATGTGTTGCGTCACCATGGCTGTTCAACCTATTCATGGATAAATGTTTGACAGATTTAAAAGAAAGTATGTATGGGTTAAGAATGAATGAATTACTCATCAAATGTTTACTCTACGCTGATGATCAAGTAATACTTGCGTCATCCGCTAACGAGCTTCAGGAGATGCTAAATATTATGAATGAAGCTTTGAAAGGGAAAGGAATGAAAGTGAATGTAAACAAAACGAAAGTTATGCTTTTTGAACGAGATGAATCTATGATGAATGGCAATATTTTGATAGATGGGGAACAAGTGGAAGAGGTGAAAGAATTTGTATACTTGGGATCTAAATTTACAAAAGATGGAACATGTGA